>JAJKFI010036516.1:0-58421 GCA_029204185.1 Lerista edwardsae
GGCATAGGCCAGGGCTGCCAGTCCTGGCCGCAGCTGGCCCTGAATTGGCCACCCCACCCACCCCCCGTTCCTCGAGGCCTCTGACCCTGTGCTGCCAGGCAGGAGCTTATCTGCCCCATTGAGCATTGCTCAAAGATAGCCTACCTGAGGCCACAAACATGCTTTACCTTCCACTGGCACAACAGTTGCTGGGCCGGCGGAAGGTAAGGTTAGGGTTGAGCTGTCAGAGTGGTATATTTGGCAAGGAACCAAGCAAGGAAAGAGCCAGGTAAGGAGTGGATCAAGGCAGTTCTTTCTGCAGCAGGCTGGAAGAAGGCATTAGTAGACTGAGGGCACAAGAGCTAGCATCAGCCTTGGCCCGAAGCCAGTGGCATGACACTCCTGTGCTAGCCATGTTCGGCTGGCGCAGGGGTGTTTCTGGGGAGGGAGGGAGGGGGTTTCTGAGCGGGGGGTGGGCAGGCTGGGAGGCAGGCAGGTCCAAGGAGGGAGGTGGAGCTGGGATGTGGCCCCGATTTGGGCTGTGCAGCGTCCTCAATTCTGTGCCTGCTAACCAGCAGGAGGAGATCCAAGAAGCCTGTAGATGTGGCTGGTGCCTACCCGGGGGTAAGGGCACGAATGTGCCCTTGCCCCAGGGAGGCTCCTGCCTGCTCCAACTTGCACTGGATACAGTGCAGGCCCACCAGACATCCCGTTCCAGCACAAGTTAGGATTGCACCCTCAAGGTGCCCTTCACCCTGAGCCTGCCACTGCCCCATGAGCTGCCGCTAGACCTGAGTGACATTATTCACTCTTTGTAGCTTATTTCACAAATATGATGCAGAATCAGCATGTATGATAGATCCCTATTACATATGATGACAAATGTAAAGGCACGGATTTGTGAGCCTATATTTTTTCATATATATATATAAAAGAAAACGTGTGTGTACGTTTGTACATACGTATTTTCCGCATAGGCTCCGCAACGCCTGGAGCGATTGACACCAAACTTGGCATGCATACACCTTGCAGTCTGGCAACAAAAACTGGGGGGGGGGCATACCCCTATAGCACCTCCGGGGGTGGGCGTGCGTAGGGGGTACGACGTAAATATGATTGAAAATGGCCAACATTGGTGTTGAATCCGTCATTTCCGGGGTTGCCGAGATGAACGGCGACACTACTGAGGCCATTTGACTTGGGGTTTGCCCCCCCCTTGGCGTGGGGGGTGAGAAGGGGTGCAAAACAAAACGTCCACCATGCCCTGCTGGAACGCCTGGACCAACTAGCACCAAACTCAGCATGCGCAAGCCTTGCGGCCTGGCCACAAACACTGCGGGGTCGGGCCCAGTGGTGGCATTCAGGGGGTTCTCCCAGGTTCTATAGAACCGGTTGTTAAATGGCCAGGCCCCGCCCACTCACTTACTTTGGCTGGCTTTGGGTTTTTTTTGGCTCAGGCAATGACATTATAGAACCGGTTGTTAATTTATTTGAATGCCACCACTGGTCGGGCCCCCCTAGCACCCCTGGGGTGGGGGTGCATGGGGGGCCCCACATGAAAATTGTTGAAAATGGCCGAAATTGGTGTCAAATCCGTAGTTTCCAGGGTCGCCAAGATGAGCGGCGACGCTCCCGATGCCGTTGGAGTCCGCGTTCGGCCCCCCTGGGCATGGGGGGGTGAGAAGGGGTGCGAAACAAAACATCCGCCATGCCCTGCTGGAACGCCTGTAGCGACTGGCACCAAACTCAGCACACGTGTGCCTTGCAGCCTGGCGACAGACACTGCGGGGGTCAGCCCCCCTAGCTGATTGGTAGAATTCATTCCTTTTCGCGTCTAATAGAAGCTTGAGATACATAAATACCCGGGCAACCCCGGGTAAGGAAAAGCTAGTGCTGTATAAAACAAGTAAATAGACATAAATGTGCTTCATTTAATCTTACAGGTTAGACATGTTTTAAATTTTAAGAATGACTGAAATTCCCAGTCCCCCTCTGCAGTCCCAGTGCCCCAGATGGTTGCCCAAGTCAACTGCCCTTACATTTAACTCTGCGTTTGGCCAGTGACTAGCACAGACCAAGATTCCTACAGGACTGGATTGTTCTGAAAGAGCAAATCAGACTCCTAAATAAGAGCTATGTGGAGCTGTCCCCAGTGGCAGTGACAACAGGTCTGCTCTCTTTGCACTAGCAAGGGCTGTCATTTGTAGCACTAGCTGTAATAAGAACAAAGACATCTTACTTGGGTACGTCAGATGTCAACTTTAAGTAAAATGCTCCTCCTGCTTTTGATCCGGCACAGTAATGGTTCATTAATGGAAATCAGAGCTGCACTTGTTTTTAAACATCATAAGAGAAAGGAACTCTGGGGGAAGAGTTAATCTGAAATGGTTGTTTCTTCTCTAAGAATAACATATGGTTTGAGTCATGAGCAGAAAGCACAGTCCTCTTACTGCAAATGTTAGAAGAGGACAAAACAGAAAAACTATCTGGCTGCAATGACCTTAATAAGACATTTGATTACATTTATTGCATTCATCCTTTAGCAAAACTAGATGTTGGCAGAGCAGTCCAACAGGAGGTCAGACCAACTGTAACTGCCCTTTCCTATTGAGGTTCTGTATGCACTGCTAATGATGCTAATTAGAATTCAACAAACATTTGTTCCCAAGGAAAAATGTCTCCTCCCTACCAAGCCTGTAAAATTACCTTCTTTTTCTTAAGGGCGCAATCCTAACCAACTTTCCAGCACTGGGGTAAGGACAATGCAGCTCCAAGATAAGGGGACAAACATGCCCTTACCTTGAGGAGGCCTCCATGACTACAACTCCACTGCAGGAGGCAGCACATGCCTCATTGGCACTGCTAAATCAGTGCTGGAAAATTGGTTAGGATTGTGCCCTAAATCTGTTAATCTTATATTTAATGTCATTGGTGCCCAACTCTCTCTCTCTCTCTCTCTCTCTCTCTCTCTCTCTCTCTCTCTCTCTGCAATGTGTCTAACACACACACACACACACCGGCCAATTGAGGATAAACATTTAATGTACCTGACAAAGTGAGCTCTAGGCCACAATTAAGCTTATGGCACAGCGAATTAAGATAGCACAAGGACCCTTGGTTTTTCTTAAATCTGTGTCAGTTAAACCCTTTCCTCGGTCAGTTTTTCCCATTTGTTTTCAGTTCCACAAGCAGCAAAAACAAGTGCCAAATATTCCCCAGTGACTATCAAGACATATGCAGATTCTCTCTGTCTCAGATGGTTCGGTTCTCTGGATAGAGCATATGCTTCATGCATACTGTTATTTATGCTGGAAGACTATCCTTTGAAAGACTGATTGCTAATAGTCCAGGATAATCATTTAATATTGTCTCAATAGCAGCAAATGACCAAAGATGTTCTCTTGACAGTTGAAAATCTTTCTCCACCTTTTTGGAATGCAATATCCATAAAGATTTTGTAAATTACTCGCCAACATTGGGAGAAATGAGATAATAAGAAGCAGTTTGGGGTGCGGGAGGGGGAGAGAGAGAGATCAGCTGATGAAAAATTAAGTACAAAGGATTTCTCTGGGAATATACTGTAGTGGATTTGCTGCCAGCTGGAAACATGCCCGTTTTGCTTCAGATATACCAGTGATGGTGATGTGAACCTTTTAGGCATGGTGTGTCAAAAATGCCTAACCTGGCTCTGCTGGTGTGAGTGCAGTCCTAACCTGGAGTTAGGCCAGCACAGTTTGGCTGGCACATGGGCCACCATAAAGCGTGTTTGGACCACTCTTTGAGTCAGGGAGGATGGCGCACATCTGTCGTGCTGGCCTCTCTGACTCCAAACATACTTTACAGTGTCCCCGGTGCAGCCAAACTTTGCTGGCTTAACTGTGCCAGTCTAACTCCAGGTTAGGATTGCTTGCTTGCTTGCTTGCTTGCTCTCTCTCTCTCTCTCTCTCTCTCTCTCTCTCTCTCTCTCTCTCTCTCTCACACACACACACACACACACACACACACACACACACACACACACACCCCTGAACAAAAGAGAAAGAATTGTTTGCATATTCATGTATTTTAAAACATACAGTCCAATCATTTGTGGTGCCATTTATTATATAAAGACATGTTAAATAATTACAAACATGAAATATGAATACAGCAAACTCAATTGTCAGAAGTTGGTGAATGCTGGTCACTCAAAATGACATGGTGTGTCATCTTTGACAAGTGTGTCATAGGTTTGTCATCACTGAGATATAAGCTGCTTGTATATTTTTACATAGAAATATGTAAAATATTACAGATACCATATGTCCCCAGTGCTATTTTATCAATATGGCCACTCCTAGAATATCTCACTGAAAACAGTAGGGATAACTTCACAATATTTTCCCTTTGTTAGCTGCTAGGGGAAAAATCAAATCTTGTTTGGCCCCGATACTACTCTGTCGTCCCTACTCCCAGAGCAGTTCAAGAGTTTTTTCTCTTCTAAAAAAACACAAGTGAATTCTCCTTCTGTATTTCAGTTTTGTTTTATTGTATTTTACTGATGTGAGCTGCCTTGAGCGCCCCAATATGAGGTAGAAACGCAGGGTAAAATTAAAAAAAAACTATAAGAAGACATTCCCAGTTCTTTTCAGGGCCAAGCACGCAATCCAAACTCAACATTTTGCTGGTACAGCTGCCGCTCCATTAGCAAGGGTGTCGCAAATGTGCTGTAAAGCACATTTGCAGCACCCAAAGAGCTTGCAGCCTCAACAGGGAGGCCTGCCCCATCTCGCCAATGCTGCATCCACAACTACAGCTGCCAGGGGAAGAGGTGGGCAGCACAGGAGTGGGGGAGGGTGATTCAGAGGCAGGGAGAGAGAGCTGAATGAGTCTGGGCGGTGGGTAGGATCAGTGGAGCTGGCTGCCACTGTATCCTAATCCCCATCCCATGCCTGCCAGCATTCCACCAAACCACTTGGATTTGCACTTGCTATTTAGGAGGCACAGATCAAAGTAGTCCCATAAGGCATGCTGCAGCATTACTTGGAGTAAGAGAAAAATATACCCTTACCTCAAGGTGACCTGCAGCCTGCTGCTAATCTGCACTGGATGCAATAGAGGCCATGTGGCACCACTGCACCAGTGCAGTTTAGGATTGGGCAGCAAAACAAATAACAAAGGCAAAAATCCTGATGTGAGGCTAAAGTTTAGCACATTCCACATTACTGTTGGAACCACAGGCAGGGTGTTAGTAGCTTATAATTCAGCCATAGGTAAATATTCATGACAATAAATGTCACTGTACACAGGCCGTTCTTCCTGCATTACCAGTTTCATACTAGATTAACTGTTGCACAATGAAAATTAGATCTTTCTCAATCCCTCTCTCTCTGTGTGACACACACACACACACACACACACACACACACACACAGAGAGAGAGAGAGAGAGAGAGAGAGAGAGAGAGAGAGAGAGAGCCCTCTGGGGAGGAATGAGAAACTAAGGACAACACATGTTAACACTGAATCCTACTGTTGTGGATCATGTGCTGGAGTAAATATCTCAGAACCAGCAGATCACAGGAAAGGAAACACCCAGAGCATGTTCTGAGCTTGGGAGGCCTCCCTGACCCTCAGAAGTCCATCTAAGGCCTTCAGAGGGCCTTCCCAGGTCTTTGGGAAAACCAGTAACTGACAATTTCCAGCCCTCAGAATACCCTCCACACACAACCAGAGGACAGCTCCTGTGCCAGCAAAGTCAGGAGGGCCAGTGGCTCATAGGGGATCAGAGGCATGCTGCGGGCCAGATGCTGCCTTAGAGCAAAATCCTAAACTGGAGTTAGGCTGGCATAAGCTAAGCCAGCAACGTCTGGCCAGCACAAGGGCCACCATAAAGCGTGTTAAGACTACTCTCGGAGTCAGGGAGATGGTTCACGTCTGTGTGCTGGCCTCTCTGACTCCAAGAATGGTCCGAACATATTTTGCAGTGGCCCTTGTGCTGGCCAAACGTTGCTGGCTTAGTTTATGCTGGCCTAACTCAGTGACACCAGCTTCTAAATCTTCTCCCATCCTGTATGGATTGAGCTGCTATCTCACAGACACATTCTGCAGTTTCACACATAAGTGAATCTCTATTGGTCACTCCACAAGTGGAACTGGGAGTTCGCTAAGAGTCCATGCCTATCAGAGATTCTTCTGTACAGTCTGACTTCTGAATCTCCAGTACTTGTGACAGTGATAGCAGCCAATGCATTATCAGAGGGGCATGTGAAGTCATGGAGGGCCGGATAGAGTTTTGCCTTCATGTTACCCTCAATCTCATTGGGCCATCCTATTAAATCATGTAATTGCTGGATATTCTGTGGCAAATTGCAACAGTGGAAAAGCAGCATTGGAAATGGTGGCTTGACGGGATTTGACTACCCACCTTATCTTCTCCCACTGGTTAAGACTTCCAGTGTGTCACTGACCACATACAACTGGTTCATTTATTGTCGATTCCTAAAGTTATGCTCAACTTTAATTGTGTACAATGGGTACTGAAAATAGATTAGACAGAGAATGCAATCCTAAAATGGAGTTAGGCCGGCATAAGCTAAGCCAGCAATGTTTGGCCAGCACAAGGGCCACCATAAAGCATGTTTAGACTAACTCTTGGAGTCAGGGAGGATGGCCCATGTCTATGTGCTGGCCTCTCTGAGAGTGGTCCAAACATACTTTATGGTAGCCCTTATGCTGGCCAAACTTTGCTGGCTTAGCTTATGCCGGCCTAATTCAGTTTAGGATTGCGCCCAAATTCATGGAAGACCATTCTATCCACTGCTATTACAACAACAAACTTCCTTGTTTCAGGGCAGTATACCTCAAAACTATCTCTTGGCAATAAGAAATTAGGGAGAGCTGTTGCTTCACTGCCCATGAGCTTAGCAGAAGTATCTAATAGATCACTTTGGAAACAGAGTGCTGAACAAGATGGATCATCTGTCGACCTCAGCAGGACTTTAATTATGGTCCCTGCACTGTTAATAATGAAATAATCATTATTTCATATCCAATGATTTAAGGCAGGTGAAAATGATGAAAATGAAATAAAAACATGTAATACCGCTTTCTGCACTTCTTATTTTTGTAAAAAAACCAAAACTCAATCTGCAAAAAAAACCCAACCTTGTTTTATTTGTTTTTTATTTATTTATTAATGATGGTGTGTGAATGGGTAATGACTGTAGCTGCTGCATCTGCTGACACTATACCACCTATATCACCTACCTAGTACACTTCAAGTTATTATAATTTATTACAATGTAGATTTTAAATAAAAACACATCACACCAAAAAAACACCATAATACCGGAAAACACCGAAATCCACACACACACACAAGAACCATTTTCACCCACATCTACTGATAGGATAGCATGAAAATAAAACTATCTGAAGAAAAATTAAAGGTATGAAATTGTCAATGGGACTTACTCCATGGTAAGTATCTATAACAAAACTGTAGTCGGGGCAGTATGCCAGAACTTAAGTGCACGTCAGACAAGTACTTTGCTTCTGATTTAATTTGGAATAATTATGCCTAAATTAAACAAGCATAGTTAAATTGTAGAAACAGGACCTTTGTCTTTTTTTCCGAGTTATGGAAAACCCATGTGCAGCAACAAGTCAAAAATAGATCAAGTGCCCCACGTACCAGAGGGGAAGGCAAAACATCTGACTCACATAACATAAATCAAATTGATTCCATTACCAAGAGCCTGCAAAACCTCTCTGACATCTTTTTGCACTCTCTCTTTGTTGTTAATTTGTGTGTAAATGATGATGGTGTCTTCTGCTTTTGTCCATATCCTGAGGACAATAGCTTTCCGCATGTTTGAATTCTACCAAGTATTCCTTAATTGAGATTTAAACAAACGCCGCTGAATTTAATTAAATAAAATTACATGGCTCCACTAACTGAGCAATAACAAGCTATTTAAAATTACATTTATTTATTAAGCAATAAACGTTTATGGAGTGTGAATCTGCAGTAGCAATTACACCTAGTAGAATTTGAAATTAAGGGACTTCTACACAGCAAAGGGGACGTGGTGGCGCAGCGACTTAATCCGCTGTTGCTGGTCTTTCGACCTCAGGTTGGGAGTTCAAGACTGCGGGATGGAGTGAGCTCCCGTCGCTTGTCCCAGCTCCTGCCAACCTAGCAGTTCGAAAGCACCTAAAATGCAAGTAGATAAATAGGGACCACTTCGGTGGGAAGGGAACGGCGTTCCGTGGACTCATGCCGGCCACATGACCATGGAAGCATGTCCTCGGACAAAAATGCCGGCTCTACAGGCTTTGAAACGGAGATGAGCACCGCCCCCTACAGTCGGTCACGATTAGACCATTCGGTCGTGGGGAAACCTTTACCTTTTTACACAGCAAAACCTAAATATGCATCATAGAAGACCTCATCCTGCAAGTCAGAGGAAAGATGTTTGACATCCCTGATTTGTGTGTCCAAAGTACTATTTCCTTCCACCTGTGCATGGCTGGCCCATCTATGAGGCCAACTGAAGTGGTCACCTTGGGCAGCAGATTGGTTGGGGCATCCACCTCTGTCTACCTACGTGCCTTCATTGCTTCTCCTCCCATTCCTTGAATTGGAAAAGAAAGGGAAGGCAGTGAGGAAGAGGAAATGTGGAGGTGTCAGGGAGAAGGCAGGGTGACCAAGGGGAGTAGTGCCTAGTACTTAGAGCGCACTCCCCTTTGCTCTCTACTTTACAGGACCAGCAACTGAATGGGGAAAACCTTGGTAGTTTGTAGAAGCTTTTCTCACCACACGTTAATGCTCTGCCTCTTTAGCCAAGTTACTGAGAAAGTATAGGCAAACCTTCTTTGGAATTTGGTTGATTAGAAACTGGCAGGATTGTAACTCAGTACCCCAGCTAGATTTCTACCCCATTAGTTATATTGTTCTTTAACTCACTTGGTGGTAGCAGTTTAATTAGTGTAGATAGGGGTAGAATGAGCGTCCTAAAAGACATCCAG
This sequence comes from Lerista edwardsae, assembly GCA_029204185.1. Classification (NCBI taxonomy): domain Eukaryota; kingdom Metazoa; phylum Chordata; class Lepidosauria; order Squamata; family Scincidae; genus Lerista; species Lerista edwardsae. The sequence goes on from JAJKFI010036516.1 coordinate 8,991, forward strand.
GGAAACCAAGTTGTTTTTACCCAGATTTTATCAAAGTTTATTTGGCCCTAGGTAAACCGATAACAGGAAAGATGGGGGTGGGACCCAGTGGTGGCTTCCTGGCAAGTGGCTGCTCGAGTCTGCACTGGCAAAATAACTGGCGAAGACTGAAGGAGTCCCACTGCAGGGGCTAGGACTTCTGGCTTTCAAATGTTTATTCCCAAAAGATGAGAATCGGGGTGCTCAGTTCAAGACACCCCCTTTTAAGAAGAACAAACTGTAAAGACCTGAGGTTTTTACAATAATTGTTAGCCTGTCCAAAGAATACAAGATTCAGGATAAAATGGAACACCATGCGCTCATCACAGCATGCTACGTAACTATAACGCAAGAAATGCTCCAAAGATAACAAGGTGAATAAAACCAAATAGGCTTCAGAGTGTTCCAGCAAAATAGCATATTGGCTAGGAGTGAACTGTGGGCTAGAAAGATTTAAACCATTCCCTTCTTTTCTCACTTCATTTTATCTCAGAACCCCAGCTCACTATTTAACTATACCAGTAAGTACTATTAGAGCCCAATCCTAAGTCTCTTACTGTGGGCTGTACCACCTGGGCAACTGTCACACATGGTGCCATAAAGTGCCTCCAACACTGGTGGTAGGTCAGTACCACTGGCACTGGGGCGGCACCATGGCAACCCCACTGCGCATGCCCCAGAGAGAGCTGGTGAGCTCGCCAGTTGCTGGCGATGCAGCTTTTGGGATGGGGCAGGAGGGTGTTCCAGGGCAGGGGCCAGGTGGAGTGGGGGCAGGACCTGCGGCAACTCTCACTGCCGGTTCCTGATCTCCAAGTAAGGCTGTGTGACCTTACTCAGAGGCCCTTGCTTCTGTGCTGGCTAAATAGCTGGCGCAGAAGCAAGGGGACCCATTGCCCCAACTGTGTCCTTACTACAGGGAAAGGTGAGGAATGTCCCCTTTCCTTGTGGAGGCTCCCACGGCTACTTGGCTGCCAGGGGATACAGTGGTAGCTGCCTGCCTACTGCTGCTGCTGCTGTTCTCCCAGGCAGTCAGCCAGTATAGGATTGGGTTGTAAGTTTACTATCACTCTACTATCACTTTTCTTCTACAAGATCCAATACCAGATTTTCTTTTCCTGTTCTAAGCAGGACATTTCTAAAGGTGTTCTCAGATTTTATTTTGTTTTAAGAATGGGTATCTTTTGTCCCTAGGAAGCCATGTCTCTTCTGGAGTGCTTAAACAATTTATGACTGTGACTCTAGGCCATAGTTCCAGCAGGCACTTTGCGCTTCTTCAGAAATGAAAACAGTAGTGGAACTTTATTGTTTACTCAAATGTACTTTGTTAGAACTCTGGTTTCTGGCTACAACAATCCCGCCCACATCCACATTCTCAAGATTACATCAGAACACTCTGGCAGGAACTCCAAATTCTTGGCGGATGTCAATTACACTTCTGAGAGCCAAGGACACAGAAAGCCACTCACGTGCTGAAATGATCATGCTGATAGCAAATGGGATATCACATGTGAGTATCCGCATATTTATCATCAGTATGATACATACAGCAAATAGCTAAATAAACACCATCATTTACATAATAGTAGGAAAGGAAGTCACTTTATTCAGGATCTATGTTCATGCTCAGGCCTTGAGGAGATTAACACACACAATGGAGCCCACATCATAGCAAGTAAATAAAACTGTTGCAAGGCCATTCTCATATGTTTTTCTTATATGTCAGAAATAGTAACTGGGACTCAGCCCTAACACCCATCAAGCGGTAGAACAATATGTTCCCTTTGTAGTTTTCAAGAAAGGTTTGGATGCTCACATTGGGAATAAACAACTGCATGTGATGGAAGCAGACAGATACGTCAAGACTGGACCACTTCCACATCTTTTTTAGGCGGTGGGTGAGAAGAAGATTTTAAACACAGCATGGCCATGAAAGTTAGAGGAATACTTCTTCTAACTTTCCTTTCAGCCCCCAGAATTGTGGAGTTTGGTCCCCCTCTTCCCATGGAGCTCTACGACTAAGGAATCCCCAGTGAGAGAAAAACATCTTTTTTTAAAAAAAAAAGGCACATTCAATAGAGAGCACAAACAAGGGCTTCTCACTTCTATACTGCGCTTTCTATACCCCCTCCCATCTCTGCTTTATAGGGATTTGGTACAACCAGGTCTAGTTTCTCTCTAATGATGTAGTCCTATACACTGCATACCAAGATTGGTATGAAATTTTTTTTAAAAAAAAAATCTAGGAACACATTAGAATAACATCACTTTATGCTGTATCATCATCAGCAACACAGCCAGGTCTCTAGTCTTCCTTTAGAAGTTCACAATTTTGCCAGTGGGAGATAGTGCCAATATGGAGGGCTGGGGAAAGAATAAGAGGTATGCATGCCAGGTGACAGACATGCATAAATGCAGTTTCACATAGTTGGGATTCCATTGGTTATTCCTTAACCACATTTCAACGCTAAACTTACATTCAAGGTTGAATGTTCTCTGCCCACTTTTAGAGCTAAACAGAAGCTCTAAAAAAATAATCGGTTGGCTTATGAAAAGTGTTAAAGTCACGGAAGAATAAATATTCAAGAGGAGCACTACAGTCAGTGCTTCCTGCGTGTTATCCCCATTACTGTAAAAGCAGCGTTGGCGTCATAACAGAGAGGGTGGAAAGTCCATCACATGGAACAAGACAGTGCAATCGGGCGTTTACTACACTCAGAGGTTTCGTAGGTAAATTCGCTTTTAGCAAGGATGACGCGGGGCTGCTGGAGGGAGACGCGGGAACAGCTTGCAGCGAGTCTCCCGGACCTCGCGGGAGAGCATGCGATAGAAAACTCACGCATCCGAAGAAGCCCGACTCTCGTCAGTCAGGCCCTTCCTCCTCGCCTCGCCTCCCTGCCCACGCCTGTCGCAACTGGATTAGAGCAACTCTCATCCTTCACCGCACCCGTGACTCCATCCCCTTACCACCTGAGGTGGCCGCCGATTGGCTGGGCCCGTCCCGCCTTCTGGGATGACGCACCCAGCCTCCGCTTGACAGGCAGGTACGGCTCAGGCGCCGCCATGTTGGGAGCGGAAGCAGAGTGAGTCGCGATAGCCCTGCGGGACGGACAAGTCAGGCGCTGAGGTTGTGCTGGCGCGAGTGGCAGCAGCAGCTTCTGGTTGAGTTCCTCCCTCGCCCGCGTGGGGACCCCTCGTCTCCCTTCACGCTCTCAGGAAGGGGGTGGGAGGCGGGGAAGCGTCCCGGTAGTCTCCTCCCCTGCCGGGGAGAGGAGAGCGGACAGGACAGGCAGGATCCCGACCCTGTGCCTTAGCGGAACGCCGAGGAGGAGGAGCGGCGGCGGCGGCGGCGGCGGCCGAGGGGAGCACGAAGTTAAGGAGGAAAGATGCCGTTGGCGCAGCTGGCGGACCCCTGGCAGAAAATGGCTGTGGAGAGCGCGACGGAGAGCAGCAATAGTGCCGAGGTAGGCATCCAGGGCACGCTTTGGAGGGTGGGCGAACGAGTGAGCGAGCGAGCTGTGTGGAGTAGCACCCCCTACCGCCTGACCGGGAGGGGGGAGCGTATGAAGGGCTCTCCCTCTCCCTCTCTCCCCCCCCCCCCCAGGCTGCCCATATGCTTCCCGGTAGCGGGCGACCCGAAAAAGCGGAACTTCGCCGCTCTGTGTCGTCCTCAGTACGGAGAGGATCAGGCGCTTCCCCTTCCTCTTTTCTTCCCCGTGTCCCAAGAGGCGCTCTTTTGAAAGGGAGATAAGGGGGGAAAGCTTTTCCTCCCTCCCTTTTTGGATGACCGCCTTTCATTTCACACACGCTCCCCTTTTTCAGCCCAGTTTGCCACCGAACTCTTCTTCTCTCCCCCCCCCCCCCATCGCTGCTTGTGGTTACTTAAATCGGGTTAGTTATCCCAGTCTCCACCTTTCTTTAATCCTCGGCTTTCACTCGCAGAAGGTGGCTTCCCCTTTTATAACTACTGTATGGGATTCTGATCTGGAATGCTGCCACAAATGGGATGATAACTCTTGGAGTTAGTTCAGAGGACAGAGTCTGATCTTGACACTGCAATTTTTCGCCCTTCATCCTAAGAAAAAATTTATTCTGCTGGCGTGAGACTTCCCTGTTACCTGGAGCATGAGATTGAAAGATACTAATATTCTGTCATGGAATAAGCCCATTTCAGTTTTACTTGGAAGCTTGAGGTGAAAAGACTGAATGTAGGAGCTCCTTCCTCCCTTTTTCAAGTACCTGTCTAAGCCTTGGGGGGCATGCTAATCTTCTTTTGTGCTGCTATCAGCTTCCAAGCTTATTTAAGACTGTCTCATGATCAGGAAAACAGTCCAGTATACAGTGATCAAGAGAAATGGACTGGAGGGTGAGAGATGCTGGGAGTTGGAAAGTGATTACAGGTCAATTGAAGGCCAGTTGATGAAGATGGTGGGGAGAAGTTGGAAGCAAAGGGACTTTCCCATTTACAATCAGCAGTGGTTGATGCTCCTACTGTTCTGCATTTTGCCAGAGGAGGAGTTAAAAAGTGCAAAGCTGTGGGATCTCCCAGTAAACATCCCTTTTGCTCCCCCCACGTGGGGACTGGCCCAAATATGGGATCATCCTGGTGCCAGTAGCATCCGGTTTAAGTGAGGGGGAGGGCTGTCAGATAGTCATACTGGGAAGTAGTGACTGAGGTTGAAAAACTCTTCCGCTTTTGTTCCTCTCTGGCGGTGTCTGGTTACTTTCATAACTGTCTCTTGCCTCTCTCCATTGCCCCTCCTTTTGCCGGATGCTCAACTTCCTCCATACATAGGACCACACCAGAAAGGAAGAACAATTTGCACATAAGACCTAGTTCTGGGGTTTTTGTATGTTGGGTTTTTTTTAAAGGGGAAGTTCTCATATCCTGCTTCCTTGGAAAGGAAAGCAGCAATGCAGGAACTGGTAGTCATCTGTCTCCCCTCTTTTCTCTACCAGTTCTCAAGTTCGAAAAAGCAGCTTGTTCTTTATCTAAAAAAGCAGTGTTCTTGTTCCATTGATAATCTGATTTGATTAGGCACATTTCTGAGAACATAACTCAGACGCTTCATACATTTGGGTTCCTTTTACTGGCGATAATTAAATATTGTGAACATTTGCCTGACCTAAACCTATTCTTTTACTAGACTTGGTTAATTTAAAACACTGGAATGTTATACAGTATTCTGTTCTGCCTGGCTTAGGAGAGTAATAGAGTGATACTTTTTCCAAATCTTCACACATTGTACTAAACTGATTTCAAGTTATTTTTAAAGATGTAATAGTGTTGAAATGTTTTATTGCTTAGGTTCAGGCAGTAAAATGATCACTTTAAATATAATACCGCATTATGGAAGCCACCAAAAGGTGCTTCCATATTGGTGCAATCCAGGGATTGAGCATAATATTTGGAATCCATTATATGCCTTGAGCCAGTTGTGCACAGTATCTCCAGACCTATACTTTGGATCTCTGATTGTAGCTAGTCCTGGGTGCATCTGTGCTGCATGTGATTGACGGACTTCAAATATAATGTGGAGTGCTGCAATAAGGAATAACTGGGGCAACCGTGTGGGAACTGTAGCACTTGAATTGGCCCTTAGAGTGAAAATTCAAGCTTTCAAAGATGTTCTCGGATGTGACAAATAATTGGAAATACAAATAATTGTCTTGTCTATACAGTAGTGTGAATAAATTAATGCCAAAGTACTTATTGCTACTGTTTGACAATTCTGATGCTTACTCAGTTATTAGGAATAATATCTGTCCAGAAAGGTTATAGTATCATGGACTTAAACCTGACCAATTTCATTTACTTTCCATGAGATTGTACTCTTAAAGTTGAATACAGACCCCATTCTTGGCAGCACATTGTTGTGAGTTTGGATCCATTTCTCTAAATGTGGTTTTATCCCAGCCCACATAATTCATGAAAACAGATAGTAGTGGGAATGATAGTAAGCACATTAAGCAAGGGAGTTGTGCATTAAACCTAAGGTAAAAGTACATCATATATGTAGATTTATGGGTGACTGTGAGGTGAGGAAAATGTTTCATTATTTTAAAAATAAAGTTTTAATTATATTCTAAAATATGTAATCACATTGATAATATTTTTATATTTGTCTAGTTGTACCATCTTACATCAACAATATCAGGGTAGTATACAATATAATGATACTATGAAAGGATTTGTCTGAATGTTGCTGGTGCACCATTTATTGATACTGAAACATAGAGAAGCATTGTTGTGGGAAGAATTACAATTATCTGATGGGATGTGTCCAGTGAGCTACAATTGCAAGTCTTGGAGCCACTCTGGTTTTCAGTTTTATCACTGCCTTGGTATCTGCGCACACCATCCTACTGTCATTGAATTATTACCACCATTATGCATTAGTGACATCTCATCCTTGGCTTAATTTATCTATAACATTTATCTCACCCTTTTATTTCTCTAATGGGCTAAAGGCATGTACATGGTTAGTTCCCCCTCCCTTTTTTATCTGAAGAACAGCCCTGTGAGATAGACTAGATTGAGAGAGAGTCAATAGCCCAAGGTTACTCAGGAAATATCATACGTCAGTGAGGATTTGAACCTAGGTGCTCATAGTCTAGTCTGACATTCTGGTTGTTGCACCAAAGACTGCAATTGCTCATGTAGTCTTGGGTTAGCCTGCATTTGGAGGCGTGATGTAAAATAAACCAAATAATCCTAATCTGATACTTAACTAAAGTGGCACACATGGCTCTATAAGGAAAGCTTATGGATTTTGATGATTTCATCAGAAAAGCAGATATTGTAGCCATAAGAATACTATTTGATTGTCTCCTTTGTATTAACGTTCGGCTCAGTAAGAGTTAGATCAATTTTTTCAAAAGCTTTTGAGATAAAAAATGTCAATGGAATATTAAAAGGCTAGTGTAAGGAGTTATCAAGGCATCTTTCTAACTCATTCATATTCAGACAAAGAGGAGGCCTAAGCAGCTTTCTGCCAAGATACTTGGAAATAGGTATGCATAATATTGATATGCATAATATTTTTTAAGAAGTTATGTTTCAGTAGTGTTTAATACCTCTTAAATTCAAACCCACCCACCCCAATCTATATCATAGATCATGTGAGATCCTGGCCATGTAACAGCATGTATGGGTCTCATTATGAGAAAAGCAGATACATTGGAACAAGCTCATAGAATTAAAGAGATACTAGGATGTGAACTGACAAAGGATCCAGTTATTTCGCCTCCGAACTGAAGAAAAGAATTTAAATATAAATTAGATTGAGAAATGAACAAGAAGACAGACTTATTGAAAAGTTGATATTGTTTGATCAGCATTGGAATAATATGCAACCTTCTTCTGTTTTCTTCACTGTGAAGAGGTAATTTACATAGTCTTCCTTGATTTAAAGTTGAAATTAAATCTAAAATGATTTAGATTTTAACTTAGAAATTTAGGTAATTTAGAACTTTAGAATCCTAAAATCCTAAAACACGTAGAGGAACAAGTACTGCTGAAGGAAAGTCAGCATGGCTTCTGTAAGGGTAAGTCTTGTCTCACGAACCTTTTGGAATTCTTTGAAAAGGTCAACAGGCACGTGGATGTGGGTGAACCTGTGGATATCATATACCTGGATTTTCAGAAGGCGTTTGACACAGTCCCCCACCATAGGCTGCTGAAGAAACTTCACAGTCAGGGAATAAGGGGGCAGGTCCTCTTATGGATTCAGAATTGGTTGAGGGCCAGGAAACAGAGAGTGGGGGGTCAATGGGCAATTTTCACAATGGAGAGAGGTGAAAAGCGGAGTGCTCCAGGGATCTGTCTTGGGGCCGGTGCTTTTCAACTTGTTCATAAACGACCTGGAGACGGGGATAAGCAGCGAGGTGGCCAAATTTGTGGATTACACAAAACATTTCTGGGTGGTGAAGACCAGAAGGGACTGTGAAGAGCTCCAGAAGGCTCTCTCCAAGTTGGGGGAATGGGCAGCCAAATGGCAGATGCATTTCAACGTAGACAAGTGTAAAGTGATGCACATTGGGGCAAAAAACCAAAACTTCACCTATAGGCATATGGGTTCTGAGCTTTCTGTGACAGCTCAAGAAAGAGATCTTGGGGTTCTGGTGGACAGTTCAATGAAGGTATCGACCCAATGTGTGGCAGCAATTCAGAAGGCCAATTCCATGCTTGGGGTAATTAAAAAGGGGGTTGAGAATAAAACAGCCAATATTATCATGCCATTGTACAAATCGATGGTAAGGCCACACCTGGAATATTGTGTACAGTTCTGGTCACCGCACCTCAAAAAGGACATAGTGGAGTTGGAAAAGGTGCAGAAGAGAGCGACGAAAATGATTACGGGGCTGGGGCACCTCCCTTATGAAGAAAGACTGCAGCGTTTGGGGCTCTTCAGCCTAGGAAAAAGGCGCCTGAGGGGGGACATGATTGAGACATACAAAATTATGCATGGAAGGGATAGAGTCAATAGAGGGATGTTCTTTTCCGTCTCTCAAAACACCAGAACCAGGGGGCATCCACTAAAACTGAGGGTTGGGAGAGTTAAAACAGATAAAAGGAAATACTTTTTTTACCCAGCAGGTAGTTAATCTGTGGAACTCTTTGCCACAGGAGGTGGTGATGGCATCTGGTCTTGATGCCTTTAATAGGGGATTGGATGGATTTCTGGAAGAAAAGTCCATCGTGGGCTATAGGCCATGATGGATTGTGCAGCCTCTTTACATTAGTAGTAGGCTACTTCAGAGTACCGGGTGCAAGGGAGTGGCAACAGGATGCAAGCATCTTGTTGTCTCATGCCTCCCTGGGGCACCTGGTGGGGCCGCTGTGAGATACAGGAAGCTGGACTAGTTGGGCCTTTGGCCTGATCCAGCACGGCTCTTCTTATGTTCTTAACTTCAACTTTAGATAAAGTTGAAGTTAAATCTAAAGTTTTCATGAATACTACTATGCTTTGATCTATAAACATTACCATCTATACTGTTACTCAGCATGTAAGTGTTATTCTTTATGCTGTTACTCTGTTTACTAGAAAATAGACAAGGTAACCAGAAAACTGCCATCTTTTTAGTTTTATCATTTGTTAACTATTATACTTCTTTCTGTTATGATACTGTTTATTTTTCATATTGCATAGTTTCCGATGATGATGATGATGATGATGATGATGATGATAAGTAGTAGTAGTAGTAGTAGAAGAGATATGAGGCTTTTCAACAAAACAGTTCACAAAGCTATTTACACAGCAAAAATAACTACATGGTTGCCTGATCTGATAGGGCTCAAAATGTCATAAGAAGCAAATGAAACAGCACATGGAAAAGATACTGTGTTTGGGTGAAGAGGGATAGTTGTCTCTCCCTCCCTGCTAAATGTAATTCATTGCCTTCAAACTTTGCCCAGTTTGCTATAACTCTGAAATTCAGCGTTATCGTATACTGGTAATGCTTGCAGCTGTGTAATGTATGTTGCATTGAAGGAGCAATATACATTCTAACGTTGCATAATATAACGTTCTAAATTGGTTTTTAAACCTTTTAACTCCTATTGTTCTGCAACATTGCATCTTGCTTAACTTGACCTCAGGGTTGTAATGCATATTTCAGCTTTTCCTGATGTAAATAATAGTATATATCTGTTTTAGAATTGTACTAATACATTGTGGAATGAAGGCCAGAGGGTTAAACAGTTTGGTTATCTGTCATTTTATTACATTCATCATGCTGGAGGAATGACTGGATTGTGAATTGCATAATGAATTGCATTTCATGATAGTCCTTTCAGTAGTATATCACTCTATATACACCCCTCTATATAAAACATCTCTATACCGTATGTCACACATTGTGTATTATTAGACCTGCCAGCTAAAACATAAGACTTGAAATTAAAGGTCTGTGCAAAGTGGCTTTATTTTTCTTGGATGTCCTTTGGGAGTTGCAAAGTGATATGCCATCAGAATGAATGTAGAATATGGTGTAAATATTTGGATCTTGGAATTGAGTTAGGATTCTTGTAACGGGATGATTCCATGTATATTCAATGTGTAGCATTGTGTTTTATTTCTTTCATGCTCATTTTATTTAAAATGAAACCTTGTATGAGGACTTGTGAGGGAAAGCAGTATTTTAATACTCAGTATTACAGTTTGCTTTGGATCCAGGAGAATGAGTAAGATAGCAATCCTATGCATACCTTTTGGGAATAAATCTTGAATTCAGTGGAGCTTGCTTCAGCAAGTAGACATAAATAGGCCTGCTCAGCAAGACTCTTGGGTTTGTATTAACCTGAGAAAGTAGCAAGGAATATTTCTTAATTTACATACTATCTAAGTGATTACTTGCACTTAAGGTTTGAGAACTCCCTAAAGGGGATGAAGAGAAAAGGAATCATGCTAATACTTCTGGGTCGTTGTTCCCCCAGGATGGCACTGATACTGTAGGACTTCATGTTCACAGCAACATTTAAACCCAGCTAGCTGTGAAATACTGTACACTATCTCGCTGTTCTGTTTTAATCTGCTGTAGCCTTAAGAAGCATTAGCTTCTTTAGTTAACCTGTTAGTTAGTCATAGTGTGGGAAATAAAGTCTGACAAAGTTGCAGACAACATATGCTCTAACTAATTCAGCCATTGTGTTGTGCCTGTTTAAACCTATACAAGCTAGTCTCATTCTCTTGTCAAGTCACAATTCAGTATTCTACTTGGTACATAACACTTTGCAATAATGCTGGTATTATGTTTGTCCTTGGCTTTCTGTGTTTCTCAAATGGGGTATTTACTGTCCCATCCTTTATGGCTGGGGGGATCTGTTTGCATGGCTCATGTAAGTGGGTATACAGGTTTGAGGGGCCATTCTTTTATCTTACGTACTATGTGAAATTAATTCATTTTTCTAGATATTTAGTTTGGCTCAGTGTTCTTAAACCTTGGGGTCAAAACCCCAGTGGGATTGCAAAACCTTAGTTGTGGGATCATGACAACTTGTGGAATAAAAAATGTTGAAGACCACTGGACTAGATCAGGTAAAAGGGGAGGCATCATGTAACCCTTCACGTACCAGGAGGTCATGTCCCAGTCCTGCCCTGTTCTTAGAAATTGTGCTAAAATTGTACTAGTGCCAGGCTTCATGGTAGGCATTTCAGTTCTCTCTGATAAGAATATTTAGTTACTATGAACAGTGCTAGAAATGGGGAGTGGGTGATAATAGGGTTGGGGTGGGTGGAAAGGGTCCTGGGAGGGGCGGAATCTACAGTGGGGTCCCCAGTCTCATACTTTATGTATTGGGGTCAGAATGAAAAAAGGTGAAGACCAAGTATAGTTGAAATAATTTCAAACCCAAATGCAGACTATTCTCAAGAAAAGCTCTAGACAGTTCAGGATGGCTCTAACTATCCTGGTGATTCAGATTTCAAAACGACTTGTAGATAAATAAGCATAACTCTTTATCTTCACTATAACTGAACTCTCACATTGCCTCAAATAATGCTTTTTAGTGGATTCTGTTAACATACAGTAGGCCCCTGCTGTTCATACATAGCCCCAGTTCATACATAGCCCCAATTCATATTCCACCAAGTAGATTAGTTTTCTTCTGATTTTTTGCAGTCTGAATAGTCCTGCAACCATATGCTAAACCAGGGGTCTCTAAACTTTTCGGCATGAGGGCTGCCTGTGTCAGAGGTTTGAAAAGAAATAAATAATAAATACACATGGAGAACCAATATTCTGAAGAATTTGATTGAATGCAGTAAGTGGGTGGGGTGCATATATGCCGCATTCAGCCACTAGAGGTGCTGAATGTAATGCAGTGTAACGGAATAATTCCATTCAACACCTCTACTGGCTGAATACAGTATATACCTGTGAATGAGGCTTAAGCCGCTCTTGGCTTTGCTTGCTCTGCGGGGCAGGCTGCCTACACAGCCAGCCTCCTTAATCCCCCATACGCCGAGCCCTCAGTCATCTGTCATGCCACAAGGTGAGCGCAAAACAGCAGAAGTTCTCCCCACACACCTCCAGCCTCCACTGCAAGCATGAGTGCACAGAGATTCTATCAGAACACTTCCCAAGTTTCCCCTTGAGCAGTATTCCCCACTTAGAGACACAGAGACCAAATGAAGTAGAAGTGATCTTTATTTAAAGTAAAGCAATAGGGAATTGCCACTCATTCTACTGAAAGGCAGAGGAGCTTTCTAAGGACAATTCCAGAGTTCAGCAAACAGATAACACATGAAAACATGCCGAAACAACTTCAACTCTATTTTAGAATCTACCGTGCCTACATATTAGAGTTACCATAATATGTTGTTCAGTCCAGCAGAGCCTACAATAGTAGAGATTGCCTTTTGGTCCCAACAGAACTTCTGGCAGCAACTGCCATTGGTCCCAAGTAGAACAAAGAAAGTGTGGACCTAGCCCTATTATTATGGGAAGGTAGCATTTACCCATGAGGTATCAGAACCAATCACCAATTAATTATGCTGAGTCATCCTGCCCCCAACCCCCCTGGCTAATGATAATTCTGGTCATGTAATACATATGCCAGCTGCCCCAATTTTTACAGACAGCTGTAGTGCTTTTCCCAGTTTCTTGCTATCATTTTGTATTAAAACACCCCAAATCTATAAACACTTACAATGCCCAAGGGGAGACCCAGAAGTGCATCTTTTGAGCTATTTTAGCCTTGAGAGGCTGGGAAACTGCACTGTTTCAAGCGAATGTAAGTGTAATTTTGGCACTTTTTAAAGGACATTTACATGGTGACCCTGGTATCTGTGGGGGTGTGGAGTACCTCAGAACAGAACCTCAGTAGATTCCAAGGTTGTGCAATATTTATCCCCCTAACAGAACCTGGACCAGAACTTCAGTAGAAACCAAGGTTGTGCAGTATTTATCCCCCGTCAGTGGGGTGCTATGGGCCAAAACCATCAAGCTTCCTCACATTGTGCCAAGGGCCTAATAACATCCTCCACAGCGCCAAATTTGGCCCTTGTGCCGGGATCTGGGGACCACTGTGCTAAACAGTTGGCATGCAAAAAAGGGTAAAAGTGAAAGGCTGTTGCTTTGAGGAGGAAATAAAGAAAACCTGTCACAGCCCTGAATTTACCCTGCCCACAGACATTCTGGGTTTTTTTCATGCAGTTCAACCCTATGCAGGTCTACTCAGAAGAAAGTCCCTTAATATAGTCCAGTTCCTTACCAGCACACTTACCATATCAAATCAAAAGAATTCAAACGAAAGCCCTCTCAACTGGATTCGACAGTACTAGGTGTGCATATTGCCGGGAAGAAACCCCGGGAAACTCCGAGTACCAGAAGTGGGCCATTTACAAGATGCCATTCTAAGAATGGGCCAAAATGCATTGAAAAGTCCTATACGTAAACTGCGCCAGTCCCAAGCTCGGACACAGTCCAACCACAGGTATGACTGCAGTTTTTCTCAGAGCTGGGTGTGCACATTGCAGGAAAGGCAGTCCGGGAACTTTGGAGTACCCGGGGTGGGCCATTTCCACCAGGTTCCAGTCTGAGGTTTTAGGATTTTGCATGCATTTTGGCCCATTTACAGATTGGGACCTGGTGGAAATGGCCCACCCCGGGTACTCCAAAGTTCCCGGACTGCCTTTCCTGCAATGTGCACACCCAGCTCTGAGAAAAACTGCAGTCATACCTGTGGTTGGACTGTGTCCGAGCTTGGGACTGGCGCAGTTTACGTATAGGACTTTTCAATGCATTTTGGCCTATTCTCAGAATGGCATCTTGTAAATGGCCCACTTCTGGTACTCGGAGTTTCCCGGGGTTTCATCCTGGCAATATGCACACCTAGTACTGTCGAATCCAGTTGAGAGGGCTTTCGTTTGAATTCTTTTGATTTGATATGGTAAGTGCGCTGGACTAATAGTCAATAGGGCTTACTCCCAGGTAAGTGTGGTTAGGATTGAAGCCATATTCATCTGTTCTAGCAAAACCTTTTTTTCTTGTTGATCATGGTAAGATTTGAAAGGAACCTACTTTAATTGTGGTGTTAACTTCACTTTTTTTGTAAAATGTCTTGCAGAATGGTCAACAAATCATGGATGAACCCATGGGAGAAGAAGAGATAAACCCACAATCAGTAAGTAAAACATGAGTGTTGCTTAGATAATTTCAGGTCAGAGCAAAATGAATGGGAGTATGCATTTTGATACAGTGTGAACTATAACCCTACATTGCAGTATGCTTAAAGATGCATTTGACTTGAAGTAAAGTCTAAAAAGTCTTTAGGTGTTTATAACCACTAACAGCCCAATCCTATGGTCTGATAGGCCTAGGCCTGATAGGTGCAGCGGTAGCAAAAACTGGCACTGCTGCATCCTATGGGCACTGTAGCAGCTGTAGGAGGACCTCAGGGGAAGGGGCATTTGTTCCCTTCCCATGGATAAGTGCACAAGCCTGCCAATGGGCCAAGTCTGTGCCGGCTACTTTGCAGGTGCAGATTTGAGGGCTTTTGTGTTGGGCCGCATGGATCTGGCGGTGGAGACCATTGATGGTCCCACCCACCCCCGCTACGCCCCTCGCCCTGCTGCACCCCTCCCCCTGCTCAGTTGTGCCCTCCACACCCACCATAAAGAACACACTGCTGGTGGTGGTGAAAGCGCCCTCCGGCTTTGTGCGGCTCCGTGTGCTGGGGTCTGATGTTGGGCTGGTTAGAGCATTAAGCTCTTACCACTGGCAGTAGAAGTGCCTTATGGCACTTTTGTGACACCAGGTAAAGGCTTACCACCGGCGCTGGTCTGCATAGGATTGGGCCCTGTATCACCATTTTTATTTTAGGAAAACAGATGGTTATTGTTTGCAGCGCACCTTTTGTAGACTTGAATCCTTCTTGTTTAGAGACATAAGTTATGAAGTTTAACGTTTAAAACGTTAAAAAAAGCCTTTGCAGTAATATGCTTGGCTTGATATTTCCAGTCTTTCCAGGTTGTACAACAAAGGGCCAATACACCATAAGTCTCTAGTGTAAGCTTTACCAAACTCTGGCTGACCAGCTGGATCCAGCGCCTGCCTGATCCTTCCCTGGGATGAATGCCAACTTCCGTTCTGCCGGGGATGCTGCAAAAGACCCTGACACCAGCGCTCAGAAGTCCTTGCAGCAAGCTGCATCTGCATGGAATGCCAGCTGCAGAGGTTGTTGTGGCAGCAAAGACTCCTGGGGGTTGTAGTTGGGGTCTTTTGCAGCATCCCTGGCAGAATGGAAAGTGCTGTTCATGCTGGGGACGCTTTTCCCTGCTGGAGCGGCCTCCAGTTTGGAGACCGTTGCTCTAGTGCCTTAAGATAGGCACAAACGTCCACTCCAAGGTTGGCAACTTTAGAGCTCCTGAGCCTTAAACAGTTATGTAAAAGTGTCATCTGTCATCTCACAGATGACAACCTGCACCTTCTGAAATGTTCTCCTCTACACAACTGTTAAACATCCACGAGTCCTAATGTTGAAAGGTTTAGTCCAATATTGTTTTTTACACAGCAAATATCTGTGGATACCCACAAGCAGGGTATGAAGAAAATAGTCCTGTCATGCTGTTCTTCTCCAGCAATTAGTTTTCAGATGTTTAGATCCCAATCCTGTGCATAGCTGCTCAGAAGTAAATCCCATTATAGTCAGTGAAGCTTTTTCCCAGGTAAGTGTGGATAGGATTGTAGCCCTAGTCCTCAACCTCAAGGTTCTACTTAGCTAGTAGCTATTGATAGACCCAGTCTATATTAATTTGATCCTCTTTTGAAGGTGTCTAAACTAGTTGCCATTGCTGCATCTATTCAAAAAGGTATGGCTCCTCCTCTCCTTAATGTATGGGCTTGCCTGAAAATTGAACTCCTGACATCCAGACCCATAATGAGAATCTTAGACCAAGAGCCTCCAAACTATGGTTTGCAGTGCATCAAGAAAATAATCTTGGGTGCAGTGGTAGCAAAGCCTTACTGTTCTGCCCCATTATCTCAATCTTTGCGCCCAATCTGTGCAGAAACTTCTGCGGAAAGCCACTTCTACCACCAATTGCCCCTGTAAGTTCTGCACCCTGGAAGCAGCTGCCCAGCACAAATTTTTGCACAGATAGACCACAAAGGAGAACAAAACAGTAAAGCTTTGCCACTCCTTCATTCTGCCCAAGATGTTTTTCTCACCACCCAGGATCTGTGGGCCATTGTTTAGAGGCCCCTATTTTAGATCAACAAGCCTGACCCCTATGCTTTTAAAATATCAACATCATGCCCTGGGTTATTATATGCTCTCTATCCTTACTCTCAGCCTTTCACCCAGATGCAAACATTTTGCCCTTCTTGTCCATGCTGCCTTTAACTGTAGTTAAATCAGCCAGAAGAGTTCATATTAGTAAGGGGCCTGAAGTTCAATCCCTTAACCATCAGCTAATCATAGCTACTAAGTGGATATTCACCAATACATGCGATTCACCAACACTTATGTGTCTCTCTGTGATATCATGAAATCCTATAGTTAATGTTGATGTACTTGGCATCAGTATAGTTGAACTCCCAGAGTTCTGTTACATCAAAGGCCCCACCCAATGGTCAACCTGATGTCAGTCAAAGGTGGCACTTGCAGGAAGACCTCCTCAGATGACCTCAAGGGATGAGCCAGATCATGGGGCAGAATGCAGTTCTTCATACCCCATCTCCAAGCTGGGCCTCAGACAGTGCCTTGGGGCTATGTGTTTTTGCATCTATCTGTGTGTTTTTTCTATCTCCATGGCAGCTCCCTCCTTCACCAGAATTCACTGGTTCCTGGGCCTCAGAGAGTGCCTTAAGAAGGGAGTGCCTGGACTTCTCCATGGCAGCTTCCTCCTTCATTGGATTGGCTGTCTGCTTCCTACAGTGCCTTCTCAGTAGTTCGCTCTACAATTGGTCTCCCCTTCATTGGCCCAGGATGGCAGCCTGTAGCATAGCTGGGGTGGGAACCTGAAGCTGAGTGACGTGATGCCTCTGCGTTATTGTGTCACCCCCTGCACCTGTGCAGACACTCCCTTTTCCAGGCTTGGCCCCAGAAATGGCTCTGTTTGGAACTGACCAAGAGCCAGGTGGGCACGGGGGCAGATTTTGCAGCACTTTCACACCCTGAACAGTAGGAGCTGTCATCCCTTCAGAAGAAACTGCAGAAAACCACCTCTCCTCTGCAAGTAAGGCAGTGGACCCGCTCTGGCCCCAGCCTAGCTATACTACTGCTGGCAACTTATATACTCCTTGCCCATCTATAAGCTCTGCCCGTTCTTAGCTGCTTTCCCTTCTGAGGCCCTCCCCACTCCTAGTTCTGTTTCCCATTTCTGCTTTTGTCTTGCACCGCCTTGTTGGGCCTGGATCTCTTTCCTCTAAAGGACTCACGGTGCTCAATGACTGTGAGGGTTGAGTGACTCTCACTGAATGCCAATTGTATTATTGGTAGTGGCAAGAGGGTAGTGGCAAGGGGTGCAGGGTGTCCGATGCTGCACCCTGAAGCTACCACCACTGATAACACCTCTGGGCTGTATGTGGCTGCATGGGTAGACCACTTGCAGGTCCTTCCTAACTGAGCTGCTGCTGTCTTTCTGACAGCAGTGTAAGTGGGGCCCTGGGCAAAGGTCAACAGTCAAATAGCTGAGTTCCCATGATCACATGGGCATATTCAGCACTGCTTCCAGTTTTGAGATAGCTATCAAGGGTAGCCCCACATAGACCAAGTTATAATTGTCAAGTCTTGATGTAATCAAGGAACAGACCATCATAGTTGATTTTGATGTGACTCAGGTACAGGAGCAATTGGTGCACCAGCCTCAGTTGGGCAAAGGACACCCTGGCCACTGTTTTTACTTGGTGATCCGGGGCAAGGAGAATAGAAAAGGACCACCAACAAAGATTTGCTCCTCTATCCATTGTCTGGCACAACCATCCACCAAGGTGACCAAGGCTGCCTCTGTCCCAAAACCTGGTCTGAGGCCAGATTGAAAAAGATTTAGATCATCCACTTCATCCAGGACCTACTGGAGCTGAGACGCCACTACCCACTCAGTCACCTTGCCCAGAAATGGGAGATTTGAGACCATTCAGTGGTAATTATCCAAGCCAGTCATGATCAAATACAGAGTATCCAGGCAAAATACAGAGTATCCATCCAATATAGTAGGTCCTTTGGTCCCTTTGGGGAGAAAGGCAGATAAAAATACTGTAAGTAAATAAATAGGGTCCAGGGAAAGTTCCTTTAGGAGGAGCAAACCACAATCAACTTCAGTGCTGCTGACAATATCCCCCCTGCAGAGATGAATTAATCCTCCCCCCAGCCACATTGAATAAGCCAAGCCAGATGGAAGTAAAATGGGCAGATAGAAGGTCTCACACTCCTAAGGATCCTGTCCATATCCTAGGTGTAGAAGCTAAAATGAATCCAAAATAACAGGCCAACAGGTGCCTCAGGGAAATCAACAGACATTGTCAATGTGGAATCCAAGTAAGAGAGAATGCAAGTGTCAAACAAACTGGTCCTAGGGTGGAACTGAGCTGTCCTCCTCACTCCTGGGAACCAGATTGAGCAAATAATGGAAAGCCTAGTCAGCTGGATACTTTCAGCAAACTCTTTTTCTAATGGAAAGTAGAAATCTTTGATATTTCTGGTGTTTTCTTAGGTGCTGTTAAAACCAATTGTATATTCTGGAACAATTCCATGTTGGGCAGTATTATTGAAAAGCCCTTGTTACCCACCCTGTTGTGCAACCCTGTTGTGTAACCCTGGGTGTTACCCACCCAGATAACCCCAGCTATCTGGGGATATAGAGCAGGGCCTCTGATGAAGCTCTGAACCTACAAGTGTGTTTGTATGTGTGTTTCTTCTGAGTTTTATCCATGGTTTTTTTAAATACCCCTTTAAATTTTATCAAATCAACTGAGAAGTTTTGTGCAAGGGTAGTTTATGTAATGTTTGAAGTCCATGCTCTGAAATTCATAAAAGATCTTTAAAGCTTTGCAGACTCTTGACAGAGTTAGCTTCATATGCCAGGAGCTTTTTACATATGACACTTTTAGGATGGAAAAGGGCCAGGAAACCCATTTACATCTTGTCCATTTGAGATGTTATAATAAAGTGAAGTAGAATAAAAGCATATCTGTCTATTATTAATGACTGTTTAAAGGCCTGTGAAATTTCATGAGTATGGTTAGGGAAATTTTAAAGGAGCACTATATCCACTCTCTCTGCCTCTTCTTCTTCTGTCCTTCAATACTTGCCCACTCGGCATTCTTACTCCTTAACTTTGAAGCTAACCATCATTTTTCTCTGGAGAGGGGGACACTTGGTGAGCCCCAATGTGGGAAGCAGCAACCCGCCCCTTCCCAGCCAGCATGGAGCATGTCAGGCAGTGTGAGGCCTCCCTGAGAATTCCCGTTCTGTGCCTGCCCTGCGCTTCAAGCCCCCGCAGTTGGGATCTGGGGAGAACTCTGGCCCTGAAAACCAGCAATTTGCCCCTTCCGATCCAGTGGTGTGTCAAGCTTCCACTTAGGCAGCAGTGAGCCAATTTAGGGTCTTCCCGAAAAGCCCATCCAAGCAACACCCACCGCAGTTGGGGGGGGGGATACTGCCATGAAGCAGCATCATGG
The DNA here is from genome assembly GCA_029204185.1 of Lerista edwardsae. Classification (NCBI taxonomy): domain Eukaryota; kingdom Metazoa; phylum Chordata; class Lepidosauria; order Squamata; family Scincidae; genus Lerista; species Lerista edwardsae. Next base: position 28,632 of record JAJKFI010036516.1, read on the forward strand.
CAACTCCTGTAAAAACATTGCAAATGTTAGTTTATTAATTAACAATTAATTTTGTTGATTGTTACGTTCATTAACATTAACCATGGCAAATAATAAAACAATGGCAAAGCTCATTTGCCTCAAACCCCTGCTAACTGGGCAAGAGGCACTTTTCCAAGTGGGTTTAGCAGGGGGAGAGTAATTGCCCCTCCACCTCTTTTCTAGTGGCTGTTGCTGCTGGTGGTCTGCATTTTTTAGATTGTGAGCCCTTTTGGGACAGGGAGCCATTTAACTTTATTATTTGCCTGTAAACCGCTTTGGGAACTTCATGTTGAAAAGCGGGATTGATTGATTGATTGATTGATTGGCTGGCTGGCTGGCTGGCTGGCTGGCTGCACTGAGCAGCAGTTTGGACCAGAATAGAAGACCTCCGAGGTCTCTTACAGCTCTTTCATTATGTGATTTGGTGAAATGTTGTACTCTAATGTTAATACCAGCTTACATTTTTTTGCCATAAAAGCAATGTAGACAAACTTGCCCATTCACTGCAAACATTAACACTACAGAATGTGTAAAGAAACCCCAGTTATTTGGAAGCAGCTGTGATACAAGGGAATAATCAAGGTGCCTAACTAGGCATAATACTGTTAAGATTATGTCTTTGGCGGAGAACGCTCATTCCTGTGTGTTGTACAAGGAAAAATTTCAATTAGTGTAGTCGGACTGAGCTGATCTGTAGATCAAAATGTTGCTGCTTCTCACATTCTTATTGAAAGTACCACAAATATGCAATCACCTAAAGTTACTTTTAATATTCTGTAGAGCAGTAAATTACATCTAAAAGTACTGTAAAGTATTAAACAGGCGCCCCCCCCCCATATCCATGGTTTCATTTATCCACTTTTTCACAAATTGCCAGCCCTGTTGCTCAAATAGCATAACTTTGTCTGATTGCAGCCCTCTTGTCTCTGTCTCCTCTGGCTCTGTGCTGGCTGCAAACGCTAACAGGAAGCATGAAGTTCAACCTCCTGGTTTTAGAAGTAGGCTACCTCAGAATGCCGGGTGAAAGGGAGTGGCAACAGGATGCCAGTATCTTAGTGTCTTGTGTGCTCCCTGAGGCATCTGGTGGGCCTGTGAGATACAGGAAGCTGGACTAGTTGTTTCAGCAGTGCTCTTCTTATGTTCTTATGGACTACAGCTGAGGGAAGGTGAATTCAAAAACCCACTGTTTTCTCTTCTCCCAAATTGTTCCCAAGGCAGATTTCCCGCAACTGAGTTTAAAAAGTAGGGCTAGGATGCATGGCATAGGATACATACAAGAGTGGAGAAGTGAAGATTGCATTCACTTACACTTGCTGCAGTGTCCTGTGAGGAAGAGGCAAGGGTTGCAAGCAAGAAGGTTAGATAACAGGAGATGACATGACATCATTTTCTTGAAGCCATGGGTATACTAAAATGGCTGACTCAGATCTTTCCTGCCAAGGAAGCGGATTGCTGCGAATTCACGAATAAAAATCTCCCTGCACGTGTGTAAAAGTTAATATCAACCTCTTTAATCATGCCTGCGTGTTCTGCATACGGGTGTGCGAATCGCTGTACGAAAAATGGGATTTAATTTCCACGGAAAGATTCATGTATTCACATTACATCGGTTCAATAAAACTACCGTTCAGTGAGTGCATTATTTTTGAAGCTGTGTAATTTCTTATTGTTCCTAGCAGTCTTATTCACCATTTTCTGACACCCACTATTAATGGTCTAGAAGGTAAAAAAAAAATATTTCCCCCCTCCTTTTTTCCCCCTTCCCATTTACACTTTTTTTCCCGCCTTCCATTTTTTACTGTAATATTTTTGAAATTCTGAACATTAACAGAATTTGTTTTAGGGGTGGGGGGTGAGTGTTGAAGTTTAAAAAAATATTCTTAATAGTCTAGAAGTAAAAAAGAATTACTCTCATATTGACAACTACTTGTGTTATGAAGAGATTTAAATGTAATTTTCCTATATATTTATCTAATTTTTGCCCACCCTCCCCTTTTTTTTCTTTCCTTCCTGTTCACACTTTATTTTTGCTTGTGTAGATTTCAATAAAGTCTGTCAAAATAGTACAATCTGAGTTAAAATAGACAGCATTTCATCCGGTATGTTCAGTAATATAATTATGAGGAATTTAACCTTGTAATTTCATATTAACTCATAATAAGGTTACCAATAATGTTTCTACACGATCACACGTTTTTATTTTCGTAAGTTTTTATTTCAGTAAAAATTTCAGTACTGAGTAAACTATTCAGTCCTAAACAGTACGAGCAAAGCAATCTGAAATGCTTGGAATAAGGATTGTTTTGAGTACGCCAACATGGCTGCTTAGCCCGCCCTCTGACTTCATTTGGCTCCTATTAATTCTTAAGGCATGTCCTCTCCAGTAATGTAACCTACTTGGTTGCAAGTATCTTGTTGTCTTGTGTGCTTCCTGAGGCATCTGGTGGGTCACTATGAGATACAGGAAGCTGGCCTAGATTGGCCTGATCCTGCAGAGCTCTTCTTATGTTCTTATGGATGGAGAGCTGAAAATGTCAAATTTTCATACTTCCAGTCTGCTTCCTGTTAGCATTTGCAGGCAGCAGAGAGACAAAGGAGACTGTGACAGGAGTGCTCCCATCAGATAAAGATGAATGATCATTTGAGTGATGGAGGAGGGAATTTGTGAACAACTTGTAAGATTCACTACTATCTGCAGTTTCTTTTATCCATGGTAGCAGCCTATCCCCCTCTAATGTGGAGTGGGTGGGAAACCCCTCTACTGTGAAAATGTTAAAGAACAGATTCGTTTGAAGAACACAAACTGTACAGGTCCGTGCAGAATCGTATAAGAATTCAAGATTTGCAGTGCTACAGTCACAGGCTTAACTGTTGGTGCTTTAACTATCCAATCTTACAGCATTGTTATACAATCATGTACATGGATATACTGTCTAATTACTTGATAAATACTATCTGGCTTAGCTTTGTGTCTTTCTCTCTTGTTTGCTTGAGTGTAAATTTGTACAGCTCTGTAAAATAGTAGTGGCTAACTCAAGTTAATTTATAAACATGTACAGTATGTATATCCTCTCAGAATATTGTCATTTCCCTGTTGTCACTTTGTTGCTTATTTGTTGCCAGTGAGGAGAATACAGCCAGCAGCTGATAGGATAGTAATTACTCAGCTTCAGTGTTGTGCAACACAGAAATGGCAAAGAGCTTTATTTTCCACATAGCTTTTTTTACCCTGCCCCTTTGTAAGATCTGTTGTCCTTTCTTGATTTTTCTTCGTTTGCCTTTTTATTTCTCCATTTTTTACTTTCAGCTGTTCCTTCTGGCTCACAGCTCTTGTTTTTTTGTTCTCTCACTTAGAGCTTGAAACAAAAAGGGTTGGCAAAAGGCATGCACAGATGTGACAACTACTGGTAGCTGTGCGAATCTCATGCTTCTTTCTAAAGGCATAATTCAGTCATGAAGCTCCATATATAATGAGGGGTACAATCCCTAGATAAATACATGCACAAATGTACAGTATTATGTATTTCTTTTATGTTATGTCTCTAGAAAATGTGTCACGCTGAGATGATTAGTTTGGATGCAGGCATCAAGGTTCAAATTCCTTCCCAGCCTGGAGCTCATAGGATGAATGCCATTGGCAAATCAGTATCTCAGCTGAGCCTATCTTACAGACTGATTTTAAGGATCAAATGAAAATCATGCGTACATTCTGATTTTTCTGAAGAAATTGTGAGAAGCAAATGTTACAAACTATTTACCACAAATCACTAAAATTTAAGAAATTGTGCTTGTATTTGCATATTTGTATTAATATGTTAAAGTATTCTTGCAGAATTAAGCATTACATGGAAATGCTGAGAACCACACAGAGTGCAGCTGGTACCCATCATGGGTATCAAGACCTGTCCCCCACTAATGAATCCTCAGTCAGTTTGCACATATCAGAAAAAGCAGAAGTCCTAGAGATAAGTGCTTCTGCTTTTTTGGTAATGTTCAAAATGAAATTAGTGGATGTTCCCTGCAGTGGGATTCACAAGTCTACTTTCTTGTATTGCACCAATAGCAAAAGTGAGTCACTTGCCCTTCTGTTTTCTGACTTTTATCAAGTGCTAACTATGTATCCTTAGGAATTGGCAGCCAAAGCTGCAGTTTTGAGGAGCAAATGCAGTCTGTTGTATTTAGAAAAAGAAAACCACTGAAGAGACATTCAGTGCCATACAGTAATGGCCTAAAACCTGGACTTTCCTCTGTGTACTACCAAGCACCTGAAAACACCAGATAATGCCCCTTACTTCAACTTCCTTCATTTGGGCGAAAAAAGTGTTCCTAGCCATGGTTTTACCTGCTATTTTGTTTCTCCTTGCTTTATGAACATTGTATTCTTGGTTTGGTATCCATCCTGCCCAGTTGGTGTGTTTTTTCTACAAATAAAGAAAATTCCATATTTTTATGAACTCCCTTCATTCTGTATTTCTTAATCATATTAACATTGCATTTAATTACTTCTATATTTTGGCTTGTTATTTGCCATTGTAATTGCCTGACATCTGTGAATTGTTATGTATTAGCCTTTTAAAAATATTTCAAGCATTAAGTCAAAGCATAAATGTAAGCTTTGTTAATGTTTTTGTTTTGTTTCTTAGGAAGAAGGCAGTATTAAAGAGATTGCAATAACATACCATGTCAAGGAAGGGCATGAAAAAGCAGATCCTTCACAGTTTGAACTACTAAAAGTACTAGGACAAGGATCTTTTGGAAAGGTAAGTAAGGATCTATTGGATTTCTACAAGCTGTTAAAGCAGTGGTTCTCAAACGTTTTACCACCGGGATCCACTTTTTCAAATGACAATCTGCCTGGGACCCACTAGAAGTTATGTCATGGCCGGAAGAGCCATAATTGTGACGCCAGAGCCTGCTGCTTTCCCAAGATTGCAACAATCAGTTGGGTTGTTTCTCAGCCATTTTCCAAGAGCAAAGTGAATCAGAAAGAAAAAATGTCTGATTTATAACCGTGACACAATCGAAATAACCACACGGCTCTCCCCCTTTCTAGCTTCCCATCTTCCCATATTTTCAATATGGCTGCCCACCTGAAATTAGCTCAGGGACCCATAGTTTGGGAACCAGTGTGTTAGAGGACTCTCTAGGCATTGACGTAGTCAGTACTAGCCAGAGTTTCCAAGTAGATGTTTTGGGTCTGTAATACCACATATTGAATCTTTTGTTCTAATATTTGTGTTCTAATTTATTGCTATAGCTCAAATCAGTTTCAAATATAGGCATGCCCAGGTATCTGCTGGGGTTCCAATCTGGATCATGGACACTGGGGACACCTTTTTAAAGATACGGGAACATTAATAGTTTTGCTGCAACAAGGTAAAAAAGAGATTTGTTTAATGTTCCTCTATCTTTTTAATAGGCTTCCCAGTATCCGTGGTTTCCGTGGATAACTGAAACCGTGGATACTGAATCAGTTGGCATGTGTGTATACAAGAATGCCTGTTGTCAGAACGCACTGAACCATATAGCAAAATGTATTTTTTGAAATCTCAGTGGATCCATTCCCATTCTGTAAGTAAAGTTAGCACATTTTTTGTCTATTACAAAACTGTCTTATATTGACTCTGACTATTGTCAACTCTTGCTAACAGCAGCTTTCATGGTTTTAGAAAGGATTTTTTTTCTGCCCTACCTGAGAGATGCCAGAGATTTAACCTGGGATCTTCTACATACAAAGCAGCTGCTCAACTAATGAACTATGACTCTCTCCCTATTGTAATACTTTGTCACAGTTGGAAGGAAAGTTATGTCTCCTAAGATAAGACATGGTGCTAGAACTGTCCTGATAGTAATTGGAGAGGATTTTCTCAAAATGGAAGGAGTTTGGTAGACATGTTTTCCCCATTAAAAACATTATTCTACTTGAACAAGAATAGTTCAAGTCCTTTTGTTCAAAGTTGTCTTTAGAACTTTTTTTTTAACATAATGAAAGAGTGAAATTCTGAATTATATTTTTAGTACTTAACTCTACTAATTCAAAGGAATTAGTTGAAAAAACTAGAGGTTTAACTGCTATCCAGCTTTCACTCTTTCATGGGGCACAATGTATAGTAACTAAAGTCTGTAGTTGACACTTCACTTAGCATTTTCTCCCTTTCTTGTGGAGGGCATAGTAATGTAGATAACTTTCCTGTAGATAAGCCATCCTCCTTGTACATTGAGGCTGGTGTAAGTGTTGGCGAGGGTGGGGACTGGGGCTGTGGATCCAGTCACAGCACTGCAGATGCGCAGGTTGCAGGGTTGCGCTGGCCATGGAAAGATTTGGAAGGCCCACAGCCCCCCTTGTGCAAAAAATAGAAATACTCTATGATTGCAAAAATGGAGCAATTTTACACATTAGGGAGGCCTGAAGAGGGGATTGCAGGCCTTCCAGACCCTCCCCAAGGCCAGCACAAACACTGAGGTAAGGGCAAAAGCCTCTGCAAAAGGGTTTGCAAAAGGGTTCCTGCAACACCATGATCACTGTGATGCTGTTGGGACACCCACTACTGGGCCACTCCCCTTAAGGGGAAATGATCTTCTTCCTGTTTTCCTGGTGGGTTGCGACTCACCAGTTTGAGGGCCGCTCCTGTGGGTCTTAAGTTGGCCTGCATCCTAATTCCAGTAGTGTCATTTGATTACAATGACAACGCTTCTTACTTTATGATGTCACTTCTGGCTATGACATCACTTCCGCGGGGTCCCAACAAAGTACCTTTCTAAAAAATGGGTCCTGGTGCAAAAAGTTTGAGAACCACTGGATTAGAGGATCCAGAGACTTGGAACTAATTGTGAGAGGGTTGTAGGAGGAGATGGGTATGATTGTTATCAGAGGTGTTACCCACTTTTGGGATCTGAGCCTTTTTTGCATCTACCTTTAAAATGTGTGAATCTACAAATAGATAAGTTAGACATTCTGTGTGTCGACCTGCAAAATTTATTTTCTTGGCTTGTTCACATCACTTGTTCTGATTTGTTGGGTTGCTGTCATAAAATACTTCACATATGTTTCATACAGGTGTTCCTTGTAAAAAAAATCTCAGGATCGGATGCCAGACAGCTGTATGCAATGAAAGTTTTAAAAAAAGCAACACTGAAAGGTAAAGTATACATTTTATTAAAAGTTCATTATTTTAGAAATTGTTTATTTATTTTATTTACCATATTTGTATCCCATCTTTCTGAGAGACAATTCTGTGGCATTTTTTACATCAGCCATTTCCTAATGAATATTTTGACAGCCTTCCCAGTGTGTATGCTCGATTCTCAGCATATTGAAGTTGCTAAGTTTACACATTTCCTTCATGTTTTTAACCATGGTTTTGTTTAACTGTTGTTTGTTAATATTAGTTCTCTTAAGCACTAATATAGTGCTGTGTCTTATTATACAATAAAAGTGAGAAATCAAACAAATAAGAAATTTTGATGAGTAAAAGTGCTAGTTTGCAAATGACATTTGGGGAAAAGGGAGGATGATACAGATAGATGTGTACGTACTAGATCACTGCCAAAGGAATGGTCACCCGCCCTATTGTATGTTTTCCTCCTCTATGGACTAACTGGCTTGTGCCCTGTAGGGCTTTGAAGGCATCTTCCTGGTCACTTACGACTGTTTTCTAAGGCTATACATGCTCTCTGCCTTTTCTGAACTTCTTTGAAAATGCATTCCTCTCCCCCTGGTGACAAGATTGCTAGTCCCTGTCTTGCCAAGCCTTGTGACAGCAGGGGAACACATGCCTGTTGTCAGGGCAACTGGGTAAGCATCTTTTACTAAACACTGTCTCTTTAGACCTCATATATTCACTTTGCTGGTTAAGCAGACTTGAATGCTTTGCTTCACTGCTCCAGCAAAGTACTTGTTACACCAGTGGGTGAGTTGCATAGCATCTAGTGCAGCCATAATTGAAAATATGGAAAGATTTGATAGTGGAAAGGAGGAGGGCTATATGGTTATTTAGCATGTGTCAAGGTTGTAAATAGGCTTTTTTTCTTTCTGATTCACTTTGCTTTTGGAAAACAGCTGAGAAATAACCCAAATTACTTCTGCATTCTTAGGAAAGCAGCAGGTTCTGGCGTCACAATGACGTAACTTCTGGTGGGTCCCAGACAGATTTCTGCTCTAAAAAGTGGGTTCCATTGCTAAAATGTTTGAGAACCATTGCTCTACAAAGACTGATAGTGGTTCTCCAGGGCTCCAGACAGAAGTATTCTCCAACTCTTCTTGAACATTACATGCTAGGAATTGATCCTGGGGTGTTCTGCATGTAAAGTATGTGTTGTAGCACTGAACTAAAAGTCCCATCTCCCAAATCATTGGTGCTACTCTAGTGCACCCTACAGTACATATGAAACCCTGGTGCCATGGCATGGTATTGTTTCCGGTAACCCGAACAGCCTCTCCTAACTAAGGAATTAAGTCAGATAATGGTTACTAAAGAAGGGGTTTTTAGATCAAATTGATAAATATAAATAAGTTACCAGGCCCAGATGGCATCCACCCAAGAGTTATCAAGGAACTAAAGAATGAAGTTGCCGACCTCTTAACTAGAGTATGCAACTTGTCCCTTAAAACAGCCATGGTGGCAGAGGATGGAGAGTAGCCAATGTCACACCAGTCTTTTAAAAAGGGAGGAGGGGGGACCCTGGAAACTACAGACCGGTCAGCCTAACATCTATTCCAAGTAAGATGGTGGAAAGCCTCATCAAAGATAAAATCCTAAAACATGTAGAGGAACAAGTGTTGCTGAAGGAAAGTCAGCATGGCTCCTGTAAGGGTACGTCTTGCCTCACAAATCTTTTAGAATTCTTTGAAAAGGTCAACAGGCACGTGGATGTATATCTGGATTTTCAGAAAGCGTTTGACCCAGTCCCCCACCAAAGGTTGCTGAAGAAACTTCACAGTCAGGAAATAAGAGGGCAGGTGCTCTTATGGATTCAGAATTGGTTGAGGGCCAGGAAACAGAGAGTGGGGGTCAATGGGCAATTTTCACAATGGAGAGAGGTAAAAAGCGGAGTGCCCCAAGGATCTGTCTTGGGCCCGGTGCTTTTCAACTTGTTCATAAATGACCTGGAAACAAGCATAAGTAGTGAGGTGGCCAAGTTTGTAGTGAGGTGGCCAACTTTTCTGGGTGGTGAAAACAGAAGGGATTGTGAAGAGCTCCAGAAGGATCTCTCCAAGTTGGGGGAATGGGCAGCCAAATGGCAGGTGCGTTTCAGTGTAGACAAGTGTACATTGGGGCAAAAAAATCAAAACTTCACGTATAGGCTAATGGGTTCTGAGCTGTCTGTGACAGCTCAGGAGAGAGATTTTGGGGGTGATGGTGGACAACTTGATGAAGGTGTTGACCCAGCGTGCAGCAGCAATTAAGAAGGCCAATTCCAGGCTTGGGGTAACTAAAAAAGGGGTTGAGAATAAAACAGCCAACATTATCATGCCATTGTACAAATTGATGGTAAGGCCACATCTAGAGTATTGCTTACAGTTCTGGTCACCGCACCTCAAAAAGGACATAGTGGAGCTGGAAAAGCTGCAGAAGAGAGTGACAAAAATGATTATGGGACTGGGGCACCTCTCTTATGAAGAAAGACTGCAACGTTTGAGGCTCTTCAATCTGGAAAAAGGTGTCTGAGGGGGGACATGATTGAGACATACAAAATCATGCACAGGAGGGATAGAGTGGATAGAGGGATGTTCTTTTCCCTCTCTCACAATACCAGAACCAGGGGACATGCATTGAAATTGAGTGTTTGGACAGTTAAAACAGATAAAAGGAAATACTTCTTTACCCAGTGGGTAATTAAGCTGAGGAAATCTTTGCCACAGGAGGTGGTGATGGCATCTGGCCTAGATGCCTTTAAAAGGGGACTGGACAGATTTCTGGAGGAAAAGTCCATCGTGGGCAATAGGCCATGATGGGTTGGGCAACCTCCTTACGTTAATAGTAGGCTACTTCAGAATGCCAGATGCAAGGGAGTGGCAACAGGATGCAAGCATCTTGTTGTCTACTGAACTCCCTTAGGCACCTGGTGAGCTACTATGAGATACAGGAAGCTGGACTAGATGGGCCCTTGGCCTGATCCAGCAGGGTTATTCTTATGTTCAGGACCAGAAGAGGCAGAACAGAAGAGGCAAGAGTACATAAACCCAACTCTATGCCATACAGCCAAGAGCCAACCTGCTCTTATCCAAGAGCATCACTCGAATCTTTGCCACAGCTTGGCCATCAATGGACTAAGCAAACTGGAGTTTATTATGTGTTGACATCACATTTATCATACTATTTATCATACTAAATTCAGTTTTGTGTGAATTTCCATATATCCAAATATCCATTTGTACAATGCTAGTATTGGGTTGTTTTGATTTCTATAACCTGTAAAATCATTTGTCAAAAATAATGGTGATATTAAACCTGCATTTTTCATTACATTTTCTACCATGAAAATTCTTCTCAGTCTTTTGAAACTGTTACATAAAAAAAGTCTGAATATTCACATCAGTGATACTCATTTGAGCTTAATGTTTGTCAACATCTTTCATAGTTCGTGATCGTGTTCGAACCAAAATGGAACGTGACATCTTAGTAGAAGTTAATCATCCTTTTATTGTCAAATTGCATTATGGTAAGTTTAATATGTTCCTTAATTATCAACGTATAGTGGGCGCACACTTAGTGCAACTTAATTCTGAATCTGCAAATGTTGGATTACATAATAAGGCTCCTATCATGATTCATATGTATATACCATCTGAACATAAAATCGTGATCTTGGCCCAAACTTGTAAAACACAGTACAGCAAGACATTCTATTAGAGGCACCTCTGCCTGTTGATTTTTTAAAGTGGTGACTTTGTAGAATCAATTACACATGGGATCCCCTTCTCTTCTGTGACATAGATCTCAGGGCAGTCTAGTACCTACCTGTCTAATACTTTTTCTCATTCTCAAATTGCCAGTGCTTCAGTCTGAAGTCTAGTTGATCTTTAGTAAAGCTCTATTTCCTGTGGAAGAATTCTACTTGACAGGTTTTTTCCAACCATAGATTATAAACATGACTCAGACAAATGTCTTCAAAACAAATTGGCATTGATCCTTTAATTTCCAGAATGTACATGAGAACAATACAAATGTAGTGTATACAAGTCTTACTGCTTCTCTTAATACCTACCGAGCAACCCCTGGTATCTATGGATTTGTAGATCTTGTTCCCTGCAACCATTTCCTTCATTTATCTTGGTTACACCCACACAAAGCAAGTTACAGGATGCTGTAAGCAGAAGCTTATAGACAGACAAGCAAGCAGGCTTCCTGCTTCCTGTTAGCATTTACTGAGTTGTTCCCTCTAGTGTGCAGGCTTCCTGCCTGATTGTCTGCCTAGAAGCTTCTTATACTGTCCTGTAAAAGCAAGATACCAATTGCTTCACATGAGTATAAACAAGATAAATGAAGGTAATGGTTGTGTGTGGGGATGCATAGATAGGGTTGCCCCTTATCTCATTTTCCAGTATCCACAAGGGGCAGGAACTTATCCGGGGGTAAGCAGATACTGGAGGATGTCTGTACTTGGATTATTAATGTTCAGGGATTTTTGTTGTTGATCAACACAGAACGTGAAATTAAAAAAATTCCATTTTATTGAGTTTTGCAAAATAGAAGATCTTTTAAGAATGTTGCTTTTAAAAGTGAGTCCCATTGCGAAAAAAGTTTGCAAACCACTGCTGCAATACTTTACAACTATGCTCTGAATATCCTGTCTGCAGTATATTGTATTACTCAAAACAAGCAAAATTTTTGGATGTTCACCTTGGGATTTATGTTATGGATGGTAACCAAAAGACATTTGTCTTTTTTTCCTGCCCCCATCAGATTGTTAAAGAAAAAAGAGAGAACCATGCCGAAGCACCTAATTAATATTAGCAATAATATTAGAAATAATATTGCTTATTGTGCTTTGTGTCGTTTGTACAATTTTGAATAAGAATTTGGACAAAAACACACCACAATTTGGTGTTCTAATCAAGAAATTTTGGAAAAAATATCACAAAAGAAAAAATCCCTATTAATTCTGCATCTTTGAGTACCCTGTCAAATGTGAAACATCTCAACATCAAGGTTGGGTTGAGCCAAATCTGGTTTAATGCAGGTCTGGAATGAAAAATGGCTGGAAAACAGGAAGTTACCCTTCTAGGACTTCCATAGGGCTTTCTGAGGTCCATAAAGGCCACATGCGACCTCCACGGGCCTCAGAATGGCTCTGGAACTGACCAGATTTCATAATCTGCAGTTTTCAGTATCTGTGTAGGACTCTGGGAGCAGATCTCCCATGGATACTGTGGCACTGCCTGTAGTTAAACGTTCCTGCATAGTTAAGAATATGACTGAAATATATTTGCTTTTTTTCAGCTTTTCAAACAGAAGGGAAACTCTACCTTATTTTAGACTTTCTCAGGGGAGGAGATTTGTTTACACGCTTATCCAAAGAGGTAATCAATGTTTGTATCTATGACTGAAACCTTGAGGTTTCATTTTTAGGCACGCATTCAAATTGCTGATGGAAGTGTTGGTCCAGATTTCACTGAATCTAATTAAAGGTTAGAGTTACCTTTCTCTACCTGTGGTATTTGCTTTTTTATCTTTGGTTATTCTCCCCACCGAACCCCATTGCTTCCTTCCTTGGCTTCTTCAGTTAATTTATTGGGGAAAATACAGAGATGTAATACATACGGGTGCCACTCCATTCCGTATCAGCTGGTCCAAAAATCATGGTTTCACTTATACCTGTGGGTCTCAAATATCCCCCAGTGCTCATGATTCACCTCATTTCATTTGCAAATGCTTTTCAAAAGAAACACTTTTTCGAACTGAGGACTAAATTCAGATGTCAGCACCCCTGACTCTGTGTAATTGCATCCCAACCTCTTTTTACATGAAAAAAGCCAGCCAGAGATTATTCCAATTTGTTTTAAAACAAGGTGTAAGTTTACACCAAGATATAATGGGCAAGTCAACATTACAGAAGATACATACAGTTTAAAATAACAGACTAAATTTCTTAACACTGACTTGCTCTAGCATTCATCCCACATTCTAAGATTAATAAGAACAATTTTCTCAGCCTACCACATAGACTCTGCTGAGGCAAGTAGCGTTAGAAGGAGGAAGAATTTTAGCCACAACTGTACTCACTCACTCTCTTTTCAAAAGAGAGATTTGTCTTCCTTTCACTTTGGAACAGGAAGTAGACAGTGAGAATCTAAGACTCTAACCTAAATTTTTTAGTGGTTCTCAAACTTTTTCCAACCCAATTTTTAGAATGACAAACTGTCTGGGAAGTGATGTCATGGCCAGAAGTGCCATTATTGGGACCCCAGAGCCAGCTTTCCTGAGAATGCAGCAATAAGTTGGGTTATTCCTTAGCCGTTTTCCAATACCAAAGTGAATCAGAAAGAAAAAAAGCCTATTTACAACCAGGGGCAAACGGAGCCCCGAGTTGCCTATGGCAGGGTGACGAAACCGCACCCCCAGCATGTCGCCCTGCCCCCGTGCGTTGCCCAGCCATGCCTCCCTGCTCCCGGAATAGCTCCATTTTGGAGCGGAATGGATGCAAGGGAGAGCGGGTGGGCCAAACAGCGCGCGGGTTAGTCCGCGGACTCCGCGAAATGGCGCCCCGCCACTGCCAGGGCCCATGGCTCGTGCCACCCTTCCTCCACCTCTGTTTACAACCTTGGCCAAGCAAAACAACCACATAGCCCTCCTAGTTTCCCATATTTTCAATATGGCTCCTCTAGGTGCTTCACAACCCACCTGAAATTGGCTTGCTACCCACACTTTGGGAACCACTGTACTAGATGAATTCAGTCTTCTGTTGTCCACATCTGTTTGCCTTCTCACTGTTGCCTCCTGTAGCATTCTTCTAGCAGTTATGAGTATAGGTCCTCGCTGTCTATTTATTTATTTATTTATTTAAGAAATTTTTACCCCGCCTTTCCTCTGCCAGGGCAGATGTCCAAGGCGGCTTACAATATTAAAAAAGATAAAAATAAAGTATAACAATTAACATTAAAAACAGTTAAAAACAGTATTAAACAATAAGCAATCAAGATTAAAAACACAAACAATTTAAAAACAATTAAAAAATAAAATAAAACACAAGCCCCGTGGATCATAATAACCAGCCAGCCAACCTGTCAACAATTAAAAGCTTTTTGGAATAAAAGGGTCTTCAGCCCCCGCCGAAATGTAAACAGAGAGGGAGCAGTTCTCAATTCGAGGGGAAGGGTGTTCCAGAGTTGGGGGGCCACCACCGAGAAGGCCCTCTTCCTGGCCGCCACTCCTCTTACTTCTCCTGGTGGCGGCACAGTGAGAAGGGCCCCCCCAGATGATCTAAGAGTACGGGTTGGATTATATAGAAGAAGGCGGTCCCTCAAATACCCCGGACCCGAGCCGTAAAGGGCTTTAAAAGTCAAAACTAGCACTTTGAATTGGGCCCGGAACAGAACCGGCAACCAGTGTAGTCGCCGAAGCAGCGGCTCGACAGAGTCAAACCGACGTGCCCCAGCAACCACCCGAGCCGCCGCATTCTGTACTAGTTGTAATTTCCGGACCGTCTTCAAAGGCAGCCCCACGTAGAGCGCATTGCAATAATCTAATCTTGATGTCACTAGGGCATGGGTCACTGTGGCCAGGTCCGCACAGCTCAGGTACGGCCGCAGCTGGCGGATCAGCCGAAGCTGAGCAAAGGCTCCCCTGGCCACCGCCGCCACCTGGGACTCCAGGTGTAGCTGTGAATCCAGGAGAACCCCCAAGCTGCGAACCTGCTCCTTCAGAGGAAGTGCGACCCCATTCAGAGCAGGACGATAGTCCAATACCCGATCTGTGGATTTCCGAACCAAAAGCACCTCTGTCTTATCCGGATTTAATTTCAGCTTGTTCGCCCGCATCCAGCCCCCAACTGCCTCCAGACAGCGATCCAGGACCTCAACCGCCTCCTCAGAATCAGGGGGAAAGGAGAGATAAAGTTGGGTGTCATCAGCATATTGATGGCACCCCACTCCAAACCCCCGGATGACCTCTCCCAGCGGTTTCATGTAGATGTTAAACAGCATGGGGGATAAGATGGAACCTTGCGGCACCCCGAACCTAAGAGGTCGGGGTGCCGAACAAGATTCCCCCAGCACCATCTTCTGGGATCTGTCAGCCAGGAAGGAGCGGAACCACTTCAAAACAGTGCCTCCAAGCCCCAACCCATCCAACCGACCCAGAAGGACACCATGGTCGATGGTGTCGAAAGCCGCCGAGAGGTCCAGCAGGACTAACAGGGTCGCACTTCCCCCGTCCATCCCCCGGCGCAGGTCATCCACCAAGGCGACCAAGGCAGTCTCCGTCCCGAACCCCGGCCTGAAGCCAGATTGGAATGGGTCCAGATAATCCGTTTCCTCCAGAACCCTCTGAAGCTGGGACGCCACCACCCGCTCAATCACCTTGCCCAGAAATGGGATATTGGATACTGGCCGAAAGTTGTTTAAATTTGAGGGATCCAGGGAGGGCTTCTTCAGGAGGGGGCGAACCACCGCCTGCTTCAAAGCAGGCGGGAGCACCCCCTCCTTCAGAGATGCATTCACTACCCTCCCCGTCCACTCGGCCAGCCCTCCCCGGGCAGCTCTAATTAGCCATGCCGGGCAAGGGTCGAGCGGGCAAGTAGCAGGTCTCACACTCCAGAGAATCCTGTCCACATCCTCAGGCTCTACAAACTGAAAAGAATCCCAAATGATAGGATAGACAGGTTCCCCGGGGACATCACTAGATCTGCCCACAGCAGCGTCCAAGTCATGCCGGATCTGATCGACCTTGTCTGCAAAATGTCGAGCGAACTCATCACAGCGAGCCTCCGTGTGCTCCTCCCCACCAGTAAGGGGGGCAAGATGTAACAGACTGCGGACCACACGGAAGAGCTCAGCCGGACGGTTCTCTGCAGACGCAATGGTGGCAGAGAGGTGAGCTCTCTTAGCCACCACCACTGCTCTAGAATAAACTTTCAATTGGGCCTTAGCCCGTGTCCGGTCAGATACGGCACGAGTCTTTCGCCACCGACGCTCTAGTCGTCTGCTCTGCCGCTTCATCGTTCGCAGCTCCTCAGAAAACCAAGGAGCCGCTCTGATTCTGCGACTGGGCATAGGACGCTCAGGAGCAATCTCATCCAGGGCCCTGGCCATCTCCATATTCCAGAGGTCCACCAGGGCACCGGGTGGATCTCCAACTCTGGCAACAGGAAAATCCCCCAGAGCCCTCAGGAATCCATCTGGATCCATCAGCCTCCGAGGGCGGATCATAGAATGTGATCCCCCGCCATTGCAGAGGTGAGAAGCCGCAACAAGCCTAAATCCCACCAGACAGTGATCTGTCCATGACAAAGGAGTGATCTTAATCTCCTCCACCTCCAGATCACCATCAACCTGTCCCGCAGTAAACACCAGGTCCAGCATGTGTCCCGCCTCATGTGTCGGGGCAGATATTTTTTGAGACAGACCCATGGTTGCCATGGAGGCCATGAAGTCCTGAGCCGCAGATGTTGCCGGGGCCTCGGCATGGACATTAAAGTCCCCCAACACCAGAAGGCGGGGGGACTCCAACACCACGCTCGAGACCAGCTCCGTCAGCTCAGGCAGGGAGACTGCTGGGCAGCAAGGCGGGCGGTACACCAACAGAATCCCCGTCCTGTCTCGCCCCTCCAACACAACACGAAGGCACTCAAACCTGGTGGACTGCTGAACAGGGTATCTGGTGAGACGGATGGAATCCCGATAGACCATCGCAACCCCACCTCCCCGCCCCTGTAGCCGTGGCTGCTGCAGTACCCGGAAACCCAGTGGACAAATCTGGGAAAGATTAACCCCGCCCAGCTCATCCAGCCAGGTCTCCGTGATACATACCAGGTCGGCTTTCTCCTCCAAGATTAAATCATGGATAAGAGAGATCTTATTATTCACCGACCTGGCATTCAGAAGCAGCAGCTTCAGACTCAGGGGACTGTTGCCAGGATTTCCAAGGGTCAGAGGGATGAGGGAAGGGCCAGAAAGAGGGACAGTCTGTCTACGACTGACCCTCCTTCTCCTGTAATGTCCAGCCCCGACCCCACCGCCATATCTTCCGTAACCCGTAACTCTGCTAATGGTGGCCTCCCTCCTTCCCCCTGAGCTCCCTCGAGGTGTCAAACACATAATTCCGGCGGGAGCGACCTACAAGCCAACCACCAGCACAAATACAAAAACTAAAAAAACACAGACACACACACACACACTCCCACCAACAACCGGTGCAGCAGCCCTCACCCCACTCCCACTGAGGCTTGGGCTGCTGCAGGCCTCTGCCTCCCTCTCACTGAGGCAAAGGCCCTCACTCCTTCCCTCCCTGCCCCCCTCTCACAGAGGCAGGGATAGCCTTCCACTCCCTGGCCAGACTCTCACTCCGGCCAGGAAGTCACACTCGTACAAGCACGTATAGTCTACTTAGCTATGGGTGCAGTGGGGGGAATTCGAATAGGATTTGCTGCTGTCCTGTATCCACGGTAGCAGCAGGAACCTATGGTATGCCCTGTGGATACTGGGAGAAGCCTGTATTATTGAAATACTTTTGATCGCTCATTGTATAGGTGCACCTGTTTTGAATGCTAGATCTGTTCATTAGTAAATATTTGGCAATCTCATAAGCACAAAATATGTATTCAATTCTAATTAGGAAACATTTTACCCTACCAATAGCTACTTCTCCCACTGCACTTCTAGAAAATATGTGCTTTCCTTTCTAGGTGATGTTCACAGAAGATGATGTCAAATTCTACTTAGCTGAATTAGCACTTGCTTTAGATCATCTTCATAGTCTGGGAATAATATACAGAGATCTAAAACCAGAAAAGTAAGAAGGAATTATTTTGAATGTATACATTTATTCTCTCTCCAAGAAACTAGGTATTATAGTATTAAACTGCTAAATATTATATACATTAGCTAATTCCTTGGCAACAATAATACATTATAAGATTGCATTGCTTGGATAGTGAAAACAAGCAATACAAACATGACAGAACAGCTCTACTGGAAAAGGAGGACCAGGACCCTGTTTGGCACAAGGAGAACAGCTGCTTGTACATCGGAGCTTTTTTAAACTCCTCCCTCACCTGGCTCCTGGAAAAGCCCCTTTCAAATATGAATAGATCTTCCAGTGTTGTATCCCATAATATGTGCCTACAAGAGCCCTCACCTAAGATTGGAGTCCTCCAAAGCAGAACCCTGTAATGTGCAAAGGGCTGCTGTTGAAATGCATGTTTGTACCACCTGTCACGTATGAGTAGGAAGTGCTTTTGGTTTGTGCATGGTCCTCCATTGAGTCCGGACTCGTAGAGAAGAGAAGTGGAGTAATTCTCTCCAAGTTAACACTGACTTCTTGAAAGAGTAACATCTTTCATATGCTCTTATGAAAAACATTTAACAGTAAATACTGTCTTTTTCAGCTATAATTTGTCTTACTGTTAGTATTGCATATGTTTTCTTATGCAGTACATTCCTTATGTGCATAATTAATCCACATTAATTGTAAAGACAATTCCCAGAACAAAGTTTCAAATATTTTTTAAAAAGCTTTTTTATTTTATAGCATACTGCTTGATGAAGAAGGGCATATTAAATTAACAGGTACGTAAAAGCAAGCTTCCATTCTATACATAATTTGGGGTGTGTGTGTGTGTGTGTGTGTGTGTGTGTGTGTGTGTGTGAGAGAGAGAGAGAGAGAGAGAGAGAGAGAGAGAGATTGATGTTGGAACATTTGCAGATTACTTTCAAGACCACTCATTTGCTGCTAGGTATCTTTACAAAAAAAAATGCTCTGTTTTTTCTATTCAGATTTTGGCTTAAGCAAAGAGTCTATTGATCATGAGAAAAAAGCATACTCCTTCTGTGGAACTGTAGAATATATGGCACCAGAAGTTGTTAATCGACGAGGTCATACACAGAGTGCAGACTGGTGGTCATTTGGTGTACTAATGGTAGGTTTCTGATTAAATGAAAGTGATTGTAAATTCTCTGGATCCCTGATCCTCAGCATATTTACATAAATTTCATTCGTTTCAATGGAATCAAGTAAGTGTTGCTTGTCCAGTAAAAGATCTAAGGAGAAAGAAAGCATCGTGCTTTCAGTGTAAAATCAAAGGAGGAGTCAAATGCAAATTTCAGGTTCATGTGGAGCTCGTGTACTCCATTGTACCACATTACACATCAAATATGAAAAAGGAAGCATAAGTTAATGACACTTTTGTTGCAATTTACAAAAGTCACCTTTAGATCTTTGGGAATATTTGCATAGTTAACACTGAATTATATGTGGTTGGCAGAGCTACAGGTAATGTTCAATTTTGCAAGGAAGATAGTTATACCACTATATTAGAAGACAATACATTCCACCATGGTTTTGTTTCTGGCTTGACTATTAATATGTATAGCTGCCATCCTATCTTCATATTAACCATGCTAATAATCAGAATACGACTTAGTTAGAATATGAAAGATCTTTAATAAGTTTTGCCTGGTTAGCTTCTTAGAGAAAATTGTCTCAAATGAACCATGTTGAATTTTAATTTCCATTTGCTAATAATCAGTTTGCCATAGCTCAAATTTAAATCACATACCAAGTTTGTATGTTCAGGTACAAAGAAAAGAAAGTATCAAAATTCTATGTAGAGAAAACAAAGTATGCATTGAAAACAGCCATCTTTTTATTGTTTCCATTTCAAATACATATCGGATGTAGAAATTCACAACTAAAAATATGTTTTTCTAGGGATCCAATATTGTTTTATGAAAACTCACACAAATTAGTTTAATGTAATGTTATGAACCCTTGAGAACTTAAGTTGTACTACAGAAAAATGCTTTGTGGAGACTAACTGTTGACGTGTACGAATTGTGTGTGTTTTAAATCTATTCTGCTAAGTAGTTTTGTCAAAAATTAGGTTTTGTCCAGGTCTTTTAATATAATTGATGGAAGTTTTACTCTATACAGTTTGAAATGCTCACTGGTACTCTACCTTTCCAAGGGAAAGACAGAAAAGAAACCATGACTATGATTCTCAAGTGAGTACACTCTTATTTATATATCTCATCAGGTATTCTACTGGGAATGCCCTCCGGGCTGCAATATCTAATTTCTACTCTTCCCTCATTTTTGAAGGTACTGACAAATCCTGACTCCCCTTTCCAACTTCCTTCTCTATTAAAAGTTGTGAAGATGCACAGTCCAGTACTCTTCTTATTTGCAATCTCCAAATGACTCTCATGATACTTTCTCCTCTTTCATTCTTTTGCCATCTCCAAAGCATCAATTATGTGATCCAACCTTGGAAAACGTTCTCGCCTTTCTTCCTTATGTTCCTGCTGTTACAAACAACTGCTCTTTCCAGTGCTTCTCCTGTTTCTGCAACCTGCAACCTTCCCTGACCCTTCAGTACTTATTTAATTATAACATCCTTATCAAATTGCTTGCAAATAAGATGTTTGTTTTCATTGTGGGTGATTATCCAATTATAGCATGCAAATGAGCTTTCCTCTTGTGTTAGTTATCATGTCTATATTTATCCAGATGTTAGCTTTTTTGTGTTTCATTTTGTGTCTCAGTATAAAATGTAGTATTGTGGAATATTCCAATATCTTTGGCTGTTTGAGGCCATATGTAGATTACCTGACTTGCTCATCTGACAGACCTCCATCTGATGCTATTATTTGCTTGACTTTTTTGACCTCCTGTAGTAATTCTGATAAAACTTGTTCTTTCCTGTGTGTATTCACTTGCACACTTTCTTGTTCACTATCATATTTTAGCTATCACAACTACAGTTGTTTGAGCGATTAAAGACTCCTAATTGTCAAGACTGTTTTGTAATTGTAAATTTCAGATTTTCTTTCCTATTTTTTCAGTTAGATCTGATATACAAGCTATTTATCGATCAAGATCCTCATTTTCTTCCACAGTTCATAATATTGGCCCTGAGTTTGTGTTCTTCACACATCTTTTATCTGCATCTCACACTTATTTGCCAACTTCACTTTGGTTGAAATTCTCAATTATTTCTTCTTGATTTTAGCTATTCTTAAACAATTAAGCTTGAAAATTCAAGTATACATGTAGTACTAACGTTTATCACATAAGATGTAAGAAGCGAAACTGCATTCTGTTTAGCCCAAGAAGTTTTGATTTAATTCAGTTTGTTTTAGCAGCTATTCTGATGTTTCTGCCTGATTAAGATTTGGCTATCTATTTGCCTTTCTTTAGGGTTACTTTTTCCTCTTCCCATTTTGCAGGGAAAATATACCTGTCGTAAAGCATGTCTTTCTACAAATAAAAACATTTAGCAAATGATAAAGTACTTACCAAAGCTAATCAAGCTAGTTTATGGAGAACTGCAGAAAACAAACCATTAATTGAATAAGTAGAAAAACCTAGGTAGTTGAAAGTGAATTTGAAAAGAAAAAAAGCTAATCAATAAATAGTTCATCTGAAATGTACTAATGACATGCTAAAACAGTGCATATGTATCAGTGATTTACACTTTATACAGTATCTTCAAAGCATTATCATACATTCTTGCAGATACAAGTAATAAACACAGGTAGAAGAAGAAATATTTTTATTAAAAAATAAAATGTCAGTTTGTTGTAGCTTTAGTTGAATTTCAAACATTGCCAGAATAAATTAGACTGCAGTCTAGATGAGGTAACCAGTATAACTAGTAATGCTCACTTGGGAATTCCCTCTGATTCTCCATCTCTCATTGCAGTTCTCCCACATGCTCTAGAGCAGCAACTACAGTGCTGTAGCACATTGTCCACACACAGTCCACAGGTTTGCCACAGGAAGTTGGGTCATTTATTAGTAGGGCTGATGAGGGATGTGAACCCCTCCCAATGGAGGATGGGATGCCTTGTCAATTGTCAAAAATTGATGGTGTGCCTTGACAATTTTAGTGCCTTGTCAGTGTGCCATGAGATGAAAAATGTTGAAAATCACTGCTCTAGAGAGTTTCCTGATGATTGGAAATAGCATTTCAAGGACACAGGGAGATTGCAGTGGGATGGAGGTTATAGGAAAGTCCCATTGTCCAAGTACAGTTTCAGTCATACTGCTGTGGATTTTTACGCTGCAGGCATACTTGACCTGTATAATTCTCTACCAAGGGTATTAAAAGCAATCCTGTCATGTTTTGGAGAAAGATTGTGTAGACTTACAAAATTAACTGTAAAGACAAGAGTGCTCAGTCTCTTAATTGTGGGAACAATAATACAGAGTCTGCAGCTACATTATCCCCTGCTAACTGGACAAAGAAGCACCTTAGTGGTTCCTGTCTTATATTTAGCCAGGGAGTGCAACTGTCCCTATACATCCCAGCATGGCATCCTCCTCAGTGACTGTTGCTGGTATCTCCTTTGTGTTTCATTTAGATTGTGAGCCCCTTTGGGACAAGGACCCATCTTCTCATTCCTTTAGCTATGTAGAGCATTTTGAGAATTTTTTTTTAATTTTTTTTAAGTTACATAAGTATTCTAAATACTTAGATGTTATCATTATCGCCCTAATATTCTTATACCATTCTCCGAAGTCAATTATCCATTTTTGTAATAGTACAAAATTATTTTAAACCTCTTACCGTGGGACATTATTTGAGTACAGGGTCCCCATTAAATCCTTTTTTAAAATTACCACAGCAAAAATTGGCTTGTTTAAACTTTTTAAACAAATAATTTTTTTTAAAGGGGCTAGCACGCAACCCCCTGCATGATCCCTCCCACATGCCCATTCAGTTGTTAAAAGTACAACATACTAGGGGCCTTCTTTACGGAAATCTTTAAAAGTTAAATGAAGTAAAAAGAGTGAAAAGCAAAGTGTGCTAAGTGCTTTGCAGGCTGCCTCTGGCAGCTGAAATGTTTAAAATAAAAACAGAGGGGGGATGGTGTGCAGGCAGCCCCTGCTCCCCCACACATTCCCCCACATTCCAGGAACCCCCCCCCCGAATATCCTATTGCTCCCTCTGTGTTTTAAAAAAAGTGTTCCAGCTGTGCCAGAGGCAGCCTGCAAAGTGCTTATGGTGCTTTGCTTAAAGCATAAGGCACCCCAGTTGGTTGTAGTTTTAACCAATTAATGGGTGTGGGAAGGTATCCACCATATCTGTTTCTGTATCCACAGGGAGCCTGTGGAACTGATCCCCCACGGATACGGGGGGGGGGGGCGGCACATGTATATTTATGTCATGTTGTAGTGTGGTATTTTAGTTTGCAGAAATGACACTGGTAATGTCAAATTCATATTTTTTACCTTACAATTTTATTTATAGAAATTTTATTTTATTGTTGTATTTATTATTAGCATTAGCATTTTTATTCTGTACTTCCTGTATTAGGAAGGTCAAGAGTGGTGCACATCAGTTACTCTTCCATCTTCCCTTGCAGCTAATCTATGAGGTAGCTTAGGTTGAGAGACAGTGACTTGTTCACCCAGTGAATTTCAGAACGATGGGAATTTGAACCCAGATTTCCTCATTCCTAGTCCTATACTCTGTCCTCTACACCACACTGGATTGAGGTATTATGTGACCATTCCCAAATCATTTCCAAATTATTGCTGCAACGTTTGTAGTATTTGATAATGTCTTATTTCACTTGCCCACTTCTTTTTTTCCTTCAATACCTGGCAAGGAGGAGGAGTTCTTAAACTATGAATCCTGAATGAGTCACTCTGAAATAATATGCACATTTTTTGTGCATATCTGGTCCTAACTAGGTTGAAGCATGTTTTTATATGTATCAGAAATATGAAACAAAATAATTCTCATTCATGCAGCTATATAATCTATTCTAGGGCTTCCAGTTGCAGTGGGGTTTGTTTTGTTATGAAATAACCAGTCAGTAACTGAGTGTTTTGAATAGAATCTTCTGCTGTAATGCAAAGTAGTTAATCCTAGTATTTCAAGGACATTGCGCATTTCAGTCCTCAGCAGAGTTAAACCCATCAGTGCTTCTTTGCCAAATGCAACCAATGGAATGCCTACTAGCTACTTTTCCAGAAGGTCACAATGGTTCTAATTTAGATACAGATTTGGTGTTTCAAAAGAATCAGTCAGCCTTTCCAAGTTGGTTTGCAGCAGTACAGATGGCTTGCCTCACTAGTTGTTTCAAGGGATTAAGCAGGAATATATTTCAGCTCAATACTCAAAGCATCTGGCATGCCTTGTTAGAGCATTTCTTCATCTGGATATATGTATTTCCTTCCATGTCTCTTTTCGGATTATTTAATGCCATCCAGTGGAATTATGAGTTGGTTGAAGTAGAAAATGCATGTGAGAGTAAGCAACAATTTGAGTACCAGGGTCTGAAGTTAACCAGTCTTGTTGCCAATCTTTTCAAGGGCTAAGCCAAAGATGCAATTTTTTCTTTGGCTCTAAATGTTTCAACAGATGCAGTATTTATACTTCACATTCATGCTTTTTAATTAAAGCTGTAATTTAGGTATGCTGAATAAAGTCAGCCTTATACAAATCAAAACTGAATTGAAATGGGTCATATATTGTGAAAAATATAAACTATTGCATGTGGCAGTGGTTCCCAAAGTGTGGGTGGGACCCATCAGTGAGTCGCGAGCCAATTTCAGATGGGTCGTGAAGCACTTAGAGCAGCCATATTGAAAATATGGGAAGATAGGACACTGGACAGGAGAACGGCTGTATGGTTGTGTCAAGGTTATAAATTGACTTTTTCCTTTCTGATTCACTTTGCTATTGGAAAGTGGCTGAAAAACAACCCAACTTACTGCTGCGTTCTCAGGAAAACAACATGCTCTGGTGTCACGATGGCACTTCTGGTGGGTCCCGGACAGGTTGTCCTTCTAAAAAGTGGGTCCCAGTGCTCAAACCCAGTGAGGCCACTGGCATATGGTATTTGCTTTTTACAAAATACATTTCCTTTTCTATTTTTCCAGTATGTTGCCTTCATGTGTTCCGAGTATTACACAGCTGTTCTGAGTATTATACAGCATAGGAAAGCTTTAGGTTCTATATCTGCATGAATGAAGCTACATCAGAGACTCTTTTTTTCTGTATTGTGAAACATACAGTATTATGTCAAAACAGTGAAGGCATGTTGATTCCAACTATAAACGTTTTTATGCTCTTAATGTGTTTTTATTGTATAGAGCCAAACTTGGAATGCCCCAGTTCTTAAGTTCGGAAGCTCAAAGTCTTCTTCGAATGCTTTTTAAGCGAAACCCTGCAAACAGATTAGGTAAAAAATATTTAATGCATTTATCTACTTTTTCGATCTGTGAAGAACTCTCTAATTGCTAAATATATTTATTACTATCTAATAGGAGCAGGTCCTGATGGAGTTGAAGAAATTAAGAGGCATCCATTTTTCTCTACTATAGATTGGAATGTGAGTACACAATGAAATAAAAGAGCAGTCTTTCAATATTCAAGAAATACTTGTTCTCTGTATTTCTAACATGTTGAATTTGGGTCTTAGAAATTGTACAGAAGAGAAATTAATCCACCATTTAAGCCGGCAACGGGTAGACCTGAAGACACGTTTTATTTTGATCCTGAATTTACAGCCAAAACTCCAAAAGGTAAGATACAGTGCATATACTGTTTCCAGGAGGTATTCCAAAATCATGATTTTGATCTTAAACATTTGCATAATTTTATTTTCTTCTATGAGACTCGGATTTGCTAAATGAAACAAACAGCATGCCCATGCAGTTGCACAGATCTTGAGCATTCAAAATACTCGTGCACAACCATGATTTTATTATTTCCTGAACTGGCATATACTATATTTCTCCTTGAAATTTGATGTAAATATACTATAATTAAGACATTTTATTTGAGAACTTTGAGGAAAAAAATCAGCTAAGAATAAGTAGGTGCTATTTCTATTTGAGGGGTGTATGTATTTGTAAACACATTTTTAAATCTAGTATTGTATGTTCCAGACAGCCCAATCCTACGTAACTCCCTGCATGGCAATGCAGCTGTGCATTGTGGTGCCTGCTGAATCCTATGGGGAAGTTTTGGCCTCCAGAAGCCTTATTGGGGTAAGGGAACATTTGTTCCCTTGCCCCAGGGTGAGGCCACAGCAGCCCACTGGATCTCCTTAGACCTTTGACAGCTCTATACCTGGCACAAGTTGTCATGGACCCAGGTTAGGGAAATTGAGGCAGGAAGGGAGATAGGATATCAGTGTGCATCGCTGCTGTCAATACCGCCCTCTTTCTAGCCCTGATCTATCCTTCCCCCCCCAGCTCCTCCTCCCCTACACCCATTCTGCCCCTTTCTTGCCTCCTTCAGTACCTGCGCTAATTTGCTGGTGTGTGTTTCCTGTTCACTTGCACATAGACCCAGCTGATTGCAGATACAGAGTTTTATAGATAGTAATCTGGGGTGGTGGTGGCTGCTACTAACCAGAAGTACTTTCAGGAGGTTCTGGGAGACCTTATGAGGCACAGGGAGACTTCCCTGCGCCTCAGAAGATCTCATGACTTGAAGGCACTTCCGGTCATATCTGGGAGGTCCTCTGAGGCCCTCCAGTGAGGGCTTGGGGATCTGCACTGAATCATATCTGTCAATGCCAGGCCCATGGATAAGAAAGGCCCACTGTACTTTTATATGCCCCACCCCAAATTACAGCTAGTTGTGACCCACACTTTTAGAATTCCTGATGTAAGACTTGGTCTATCTTTGTCAGTATTGCCTACATTAACTGGTAGCAGTTAGATTTTTTTGGTGATAACAAAATAATAATACACCATCACACTTTTTGCACTTTTCATTTTTTGTAAAAAAAATCCAGTATTAATAAATAGTAGGCTGGTCTGGGGATTTAATGGGTAATGGCTGTGGCTGCATATGCTGACACTATACTACCTATATTACCTGTCTAGTAGACTGTTAAAAGTGATTATAATTTATAAAAATGCAGCCTAGGCATAAAAACACATAACACTGCTTTCTGGATTTTTATTCCTTAGGATAAAAATGAAATCTGTGAAAAAAAGTTTAAGAATGCCTCTTATCATTTTGCTTTAGTCTAATGCAATTATTTGCTTAGAATGGAATTTTTTAAAAATAAACTGCTTTTGTCTAATAGAAAAGATGAGCTTACACACTAGCGGTTCTAAGTTGTTTTTCTGCAGACTGTTTTTCTCAGTCCTACCCCATTTCAGAAACAAGTATTTGGTTCTTTTTCTCTACTAAGTTGTGTATTTTTTGTTTTCAGATTCACCTGGTATTCCACCTAGTGCTAATGCTCACCAGCTTTTTCGAGGCTTCAGTTTTGTAGCAATTGCATCAGATGATGAAAGTCAAGCAATGCAGACATCTGTTGGGCACTCAATTGTTCAGGTGAATGTCCTTAATGAAGAACTTTTATTGGCTGGGGTCAGACTACAAGCAGAGCAAATATTACTTGTGCAGTTCTGTATGTGTGTAGACACAAACGTGCCCAAGTTATAGACACAGGGGCCAATCCTATCCAACTTCCCAGTACTGATGCAGCCACAATGCAGCCTCAGGGTAAGGGAACAAATGCTTTCTTACCTTGAGGAGGCTCTGTGACTGCCCCTATCACCATGGGATGCAGCGCACGGCCCATTGGCACAACTGCATTGGTGCTGGAAAGTTGGATAGGATTGGGCCCACAGGCTATTAAATTTTATAAATGCCTTGTTGGAGGATTTGTGTATTCATGTGTGGCAGTTGTTGGAAAGTTATTTATTTTGCTTTTCCAAGACCTTCTGTGTCATTGGATAAGCAGTATAGATAGCTATTATGTAGAAGTTCATGTTCACCCTTGGAAGTAAATTGTTGGATATTGTTCTTTTTTCTTGGTAGTGTCGCATCTCTAGGGTTTGAAACAGATAAATGCAAGAAATCCATTGCAAGAAAATGTCTTTAAGTCTCAGTGCTCTAAATAATTCCTGTATTCAAAGTATGCACGTAGTTACTCATGACTGGTCATCTTTTCTCAAAATAACTATAGAACCAAAATAACTATATTTCATCTAAGTAATTCCTGCCTGATTTCTGCTTAGAACAGACTGAAGTGTGTATGACAGTGTTTTAAGTCTATTTGTTTTATTCAAATGTTACATGTGTGTTACAATAGATACTAGATAACGTTGTTACACTTTTTGAAATAAGAATAGAGCAAACAGCAATAACCCTATTTGTCAGTGCTATTCAGAATGCTTGAGGATAGCATTTGAACTGGCAAAGTGATTAAACATTAATTTGGGAAATGCTTCCACTTTTTAAAGTTCAGTATTGATCATTCTGCAGATCACTCATGTAACTGATAAGCGTTTGTTCTTTAATACATTGAGAATATATAAGAGCTATATTGAATTTTTGTAAAGTATTCATTAATTAATAATATTATTTTGGTAGCAGTTGCACAGGAACAGTATTCAATTTACTGATGGATATGAAGTCAAGCAAGATATAGGAGTTGGTTCGTATTCAGTTTGCAAGAGATGTATACATAAAGCAACAAATATGGAATATGCAGTAAAGGTAATAATTTTCTTAGAGCACCAGTAATATAAGCATACTGCCTATGAAGTCATTGGGAAAGCAGTTATGTTGAAGCCCCTGAAGAGCATACTGATGTACCAGATGCAAGTTGGGGTAGGGTGGCTTCCCCAGCTGAAGTAGTCTGAAAGGGTGGAGGCACAGAAAACTTCAAGCCATTCAATGAGAGAAAGTAGAACAAAGCTTAGAAAATTGGCTGTACAGCAGGATTAACTTCTCACATGAAACTGCTGTTTAAACTCCTCTAAGAACCCAACCCTCTCCTCTAAGAACCCAACCCTAAGTTCTCTTGTGCCAGTGGTATGCTTGTACCACCCATGCCAGCTGCCGTACAAGTGCAGTAAAGCACTTTACCGCTGGCACTAGCATCATAAGTGATGCTACCACCCAGTCCACTCTGGACCACAGAGCCAATACGAGATGCTGCAGGAGCACAGGATGCTAAGTTGCACTGCTGGAGGGAAACAGGAAAAGGACAGAAGTGGGCAGGAGAAAGATGGGCCGGAGGGAGGAGTGGGCCTGGGAGGGGGCAGATATGGCAACAGACATTCCCACTGTATCCTATGACCCCTCTTGAGTCACAGAGCCCTATACAGGCCTCTTCATTTCTGCGCCCACTCAGTAGTAGGCAAAAATCCAAGGAGAACCATTGGAGCCCACTGGAGCTTTACATGGGGTAAAGTAACAAACGCCCCCTTACCTCAAGGAGGCTTCAGCACTTGCCCCAACCCCATTGGATACAGTGATGGCCATTTCAGTGCTGCTTTTCGTCTGGGCACTGGAGCTCCATAGCATTGGGTATCAGAGAGATTCAAAAGAGCAATGGTATTTGGAAAACTCAAGTTCATAATATAGTGATTGGTTCAAATATGTTCTCTTTTAGATTATAGACAAGAGCAAAAGAGACCCCACAGAGGAAATAGAAATTCTGCTACGATATGGGCAGCATCCAAATATTATTACTCTCAAAGATGTAAGTAGTTCCTAAGTAGTTTTATTCAAGTATACTTCAATTAAGTCATAAATATCAATGTAATGTGTTGGGTTGGATCCTAACCTGTGTGAGTGGAAGAAAGCTTGTTCAGGTCATATTCCCAGCTACCTCCACTC
>JAJKFI010036519.1:0-36920 GCA_029204185.1 Lerista edwardsae
TAATAATAATAATAATAATAATAATAATAATAATAATAATAATAATACATGTATTTATATACCGCCTTTCTTAAGATCACCAGATTTCTCCAGTGACTACAACTCAAGGCGGTTTACATGGGCAGACTTTATTCATAAACCCGAAGGTTTTTACAATTTACAGAATGTTCTGTCTTTCAAGAACTACACACATTCAGATCTTCCTTTCTGGATTTAGCCTTCTTTCTTTAGCCACTCGTCTGTCTTCTGCTGGCTGATGCTTCCCTGCTCTCACCAGAGACGCAGCTGACCTTCAGCACACTCCTCCTCCCACGAGGCAGCTGAAGCTCAGCTTCTAATCAGCCTCAGT
Organism: Lerista edwardsae; assembly: GCA_029204185.1. Taxonomy (NCBI): domain Eukaryota; kingdom Metazoa; phylum Chordata; class Lepidosauria; order Squamata; family Scincidae; genus Lerista; species Lerista edwardsae. Next base: position 350 of record JAJKFI010036519.1, read on the forward strand.
TTGCAAGGTCTGCCGCTCTCAGAGACTTCCTGCAGTCCCGAGCTCACGACCTTGAGATCTTCAGCTGTTTCTTCGGGCAAACGGAGGCATTAACCCTCTTGGCTAAATCTTCTGCCCCTACACTTTACACTTTACACTTTGGCCAAACAAATGCACATCCGTGCTATGCATCAACAGTAATGCGTAATCCGGCCTGAGCAAGGAGTTCCAACCGCACATAGAACTTATTTTCGCAGGAAGGTTTGCTCAAGTCAATACCTGCCCTGCATCATGGACATTTAAGCTCAGCTCAGCTGGTAGACATGACCGGGGGGAATTTATTAAACTTTTTGTCACCTCCCAGTAATCATTTTTGTGATATGAAACGGTGGTGGGAGGAAGCAGGGAGAAGATGGCCTCTCAACTAGACGATGAGAAAGGTCAGTCTTCCTTCCAAGAGCCCTCATCTCCCAATTTTTTCTAAAGTGATCTCACTCCCAACTGGATACATTTAAATTCTGCAAAGACATAAACATGGGAGGCTGCTGGGCAAGGACATTTCGATAATATACTACCATCGGAAAAGCCATACGCATCTGTCTACGAAATCTATTTCCCTATGCCTGTCTTCCTAAGGATTAACAGAGACGGTCAGGGCACAAATTCAAATGTTTGCCCAATCAGAAAACCTTAACTTCACTCTGTTTTCACACAACATGCATTGATTCAGCTCTGCATTGCAGCACATTGTTACCCATACGCATAATCCGAAAATACGAATGAGCCCCTTGCAGGTCATGTGCATTTTATGTTGCATGCTCTACTGGGGCTAGATTGCAAAGCTGACTCAAGCTGCCACAACCCCTGCAACTGAATTCTTCCACAACTACAGTGCCACTAAGTGGATTCCCTAATTCACTGGTTCCCATTTTTTTTTTTTAACACCAGGACCCACTTTTTAAAATGACACTATCAGGACCCATCTTGTTTTACGAGACTTTTTTTTAAAGGTGATCTAGAAAGAAATTACATTATATACTTACTAGCCTTTTGTTACCCGGCGTTGCCCAGGGGACAAAGTATCCCCAGCTTCTATTAGGAGAAGGAATGAATACAGGGACAGAATCAAGCAAAGGAGCGTAATGAAATTGTCACACTCACTGAACCATGTCTGCAGGTCCTGTGGTAGGGCAGTCAGCCCTCTGGGAACAGGTAGCTCTCAGATCCGACTGGGTGTTGGACCTCTCTGGATCCTGCTCTTTCCAGCCTGGGCAACGCAGGCAGTGCAAAGCAGTTTCACTTTCATTTTGGATTAGTCCCTGTGCATCACATAACCTGCAGAATCGCTTGTGACCACAGGGTGGCAGCAGACCTCTAGTCCAATGCAATCCCCTTGGTCTGGACATTCTAGCCCCCCTCCCCAAAAAACCGGGGGCTGTAGGGGGGTCTGACCCCCGCAGTGTTTCCTTCCAGGCTGCAAGGTACGTGTGTGCCAAGTTTCGTGGCACTCGGTCAAGGCGTGGGGAAGCCTATGCATAACATACATACATACACGTGCACACACGCGCGCACACACACACACACACACACACACACACGTCCATTTATATATATATAGATTTAGTTACAAGTAATATTTATTTATTTATTTATTTATTTATTATTTATTATTTATTTATTTATTTGCAAAAAAATAAAACAATCTGTTTCTCATAATGAGGCAGTCCTAATGAATAGCCTCGAAGCTTGAGGGGCTTCCTTCACCCGCCCCCACTACCTGCCATAGGAGAACAGAAAACGTTCATTGCTCTGCAGTTACACAAGCTTGCAAACTCCAGGAGTTCAGCTCTTCGCCGGGCAGGGAGCAGCCATCTGGTTTTTGAGCAGCCTCCTGGCTTTTGGCCATTAGTGATCTGATCTCTCCATCACACATGTTTTCACTGGTCTCTCTGCTGGCACCACCAGAAATCAGGTCACGGCCCACCAAGTGGGTCCTGACACACAGTTTGAGAAATGCTCTCCTAATTTGTTCTCTACCAGCTTCCTCCTGAACATCCAGAGTTGCCCTCTGCAATCCACCTGGGCAAATTTATCTTCATCTTTAAAATGAAGCCTTCGGCATAAACCTCTTGGGTTCACCAGAGACTCCTTATCTTTTTTCTATAACTCATTATTTGCTATTTGTTATCACTTAACACGCACTTTTCCCAGCAAAGTGAATCTGATCCTGCCCTGATCCTTCAAACTCTGGCCTCTTCCCCTCGGCACTGATGGCCACTGCACATGTTATTTTTCTGGTACTTAGTAACAGACTCACCAGTAGCCTGTGTGCAGATTTAATTTATGAATGACGCTCATCTGCTTCAATGGCATTTATTCTAAAGCCTCAAACAGACCAACATGATCACTGGCGTCCCGGGGGGGGGGGGAAGGTGGGACAAAAGCCCCAGGGTTCCCCCCCCCGTGGGAAGCAATATCATGACCCCCTACCGCGAGTTGCTCAAATCCTAGGGGGGTGGGTGGGATGGGAAGCAGAAACAGGGCCTCAAAATAGTGCCAAACTGAAGCCTGGCTCTCGTCACCCCCTTGCCTTTAACACCCGCACCACCCTTTTTCTCTTTTTTGCTTCTGGGAAGGCCACCTGCAGCTCCTCCAGCCCACAGAAAGCTTCCAATCAAGGAGGGGGGCAGATAAAAAAGGGGGGTTACAGTGATGTGGAAGGCAGCATTTTGGTCCTGGCCCCAGGTTGGGATCACCACTGAATATGGTGGACACAATGAACCGAAAAACAAGAGGCCCAACGTTTACGCGCTGCAGATCTCCTCAGTGGCCGAGTTACAGTGTGAGGCTGCAGGAGCGGCCGTTTCCTCCTCAGCATAATCCTGCGCAAGAGGGTTTGCTCCCCAAATGGCAGCCTTGGGGCCTGGGGTGAATGTCCTGGTTTCTTACCCTTTGTCTATTTTTGTTCTGCATTTCTTGGACATCTTTAACTTCCCAGAAGCTCCTGTGCAGGGGAAGCGGCCTAAAAGCTGCTGGGACATCCATGAAGCTCCCACAAACTTTGCAGTTGCGTTTTCCCGCAGCTATCATGCAGCGGTGTCATGCTGCCGGAACGCTGGGCGGGAGGAACGGGTGAGCGGCAGCCCCATGGGGGCGGGGAAGATGGCGAAACGGAGCGGTACACAATGGGCGGGCTGCCGCTCACCCGTTCCTCCCGCCCAGCGTTCCGGCAGCATGACACCGCTGCTATCATGCCTCTGGATTAGTTATTATTATTATTTATTATTTATTAAATTTCTACCCCACCTTTCTGCCCGAAGGCACTCAAGGCGGCATTACAAAACTAAAACACAATAAAATAATTCCATCAATTAAAAGACAATAATTAAAAACAATATTAAAAATAAAACATACAACAAGCCAATCCCATGGATCATAAAATGTACAAAGATATAAAAAAAGATGCAAAAAAGCCAGCCAGCCTGTCAACAACTAAAAGCCTGCTGAAACAAATGGTCTTCAGCCCCCGCCGAAATACCGCCAAAGAGGGAGCAGTTCTTAACTCTAAGGGGAGGGTATTCCAAAGTTCTCTCGTTTGCACTCTTACACTCCATCTTCGGGCATCCAGAGTTACCCGTCTCAGCCTACCCAGGCAAAGGTACCTTCAGCTTCAAAAGGAAGCGTCCAGCTGCTTCATTTCGGAAGCTGTTGCCCCTTTGTCTATTTGAAGCTCCATCACTGGGCAGGACACAGCTGGGTCAATTCAGGAAATTCTCGCTGTCTGGAGTAGCAGGATTGGCAGGCACCTGCCACGGGGAGCCAACCCTCTTTGCCTGGGTCAGAGATTCTCCACCCGTGTCTGGCAACGCCTTGGGGCACTGTGACACACGTACAGGCGATAAGACAGATAAACTTTATTACGGTCAAAAGACCAGCCAAAAGTAAAAACATCAAATATAAGTAAAACATCGGATAGAATAAACATCGGAGTATATAAATATACAGAAATATACAAAGGTATATATATAATCAGAAATATACAAAAGTATTATAATCAAATTCAAAACAAAAATCAATTTTAGGGAAAGCAGCACAACATCATAACCTCTCCCCTAAGCCATATCCACTTCCAAAATCTAGCAAACCATGCTCTAACTATTGAAGCTCATCCGCTTTTAGGGACCTTTTCCTGATGCCCATAGCAGCCGTGAAAAATTTGGGAACACTATGTGTAATCATGGGATTGGCGTCAGATAACAACAGGTACATATATTGTTGCTCTGAGCAACCGGGAAATCGGCCAATCCAGGGGGAAACAAGTTTTCCACGTACTCCCCTGTGATATGTACACCTCAGCAGAACGTGTTCAGTTGTTTCTATTTGCTCCATTCCACATGGGCAAAAACGCTCTGTCCAGGGGATCTTTTTATACCGTCCTTCCTGGACTGCTGAGGGTAGTGCATTAAGCCGGGCCAAAGTAAACGACCTTCTATACCTGGGCACTTCCAGGTGTGAGACGGGGTGTCCCTCGTGGCCCTTCCTACCGGCTCCTCTGGGCTCCGCCATCTTCGATCGTGCAAAACCTTGAGAAATGCAAGATGGCGGTGCCCACATCTCATGAAATTGCACGAGACTTTTTAATATTATACGAGACCGCAGACCCCAGTTGAGCCGAAAAGAGGCTGCAGGAGCGCCACGACCACAGTCAGTATGGGAACCTCTGGTCTAGGCCAGCAGGCTCAAAACAACAGCCTGAGGGCCACATCCTGCACCAGGGAAAAGCTGTCCCCGTGCTTTTTTCCAGGCTGCAGCCTCTTGAGTTTCCATCTGCTCAGAAACGTGCACTAAAATGTGCCGCTGCTGCCTGGAAATGGGAGCGCAGAGTCTGCTGAAGCAGCGGCCTGGCATTGGGCTTCCGAGGAAATCAGCTGTATAGCGGTTGCAGCGCCGCGTGGGGGGGGGGTTTCCTTAATGAGGCAGTTCACAGTTCGGAGACCGCTTGAAGAGGTGGGATGGAGAAGCCCAGTGGTAGCCCCTCCCCAAATCAAGTAACATCACAATACCTTATGGACGCTATCCAACGTACTTAAGCCCAGGCATGCAGGGACCCTGGCCACAGAGCCCCAACGGAACACGGAAGTTCACCCATTGACTCTCCAGTGAGCGTATGGGATCAGGAAGCCTTGGACAAACGTCCACCCGGGACTGTGTTGTCTAGCAAACCGCATTCAGGGAAATTATTTTGCTCCCAGGTTGGTCTAACAACTTCTCCAAGTTCTCCATGCAGCAGCATGTCTGGGGAGGGGTCCTGTGGGCTGTGTTTGGAGTCACGTCCCAGTTCCATTTGTGTGCAGTGACCCAGTGTGCAGCAGCAATTAAGAAGGCCAATTCTATGCTTGGGGTAATTAAAAAAGGGGTTGAGAATAAAACAGCCAATATTATCATGCCATTGGACAAATCGATGGTAAGGCCACACCTGGAATATTGTGTCCAGTTCTGGTCGCCGCATCTCAAAAAGGACATAGTGGAGCTGGAAAAGGTGCAGAAGAGAGTGACCAAAATGATTACGGGGCTGGGGCACCTCCCTCATGAAGAAAGACTGCAGCGTTTGGGGCTCTTCAGCCTAGAAAAAAGGCGCCTGAGGCGGGACATGATTGAGACATACAAAATTATGCACGGAAGGGATAGAGTCGATAGAGGGATGTTCTTTTCCCTCTCTCACAACTCCAGAACCAGGGGACATTCACTAAAATTGGGAAAGTTAGAACAGATAAAAGGAAATATTTTTTCACCCAGTGGGTAATTAAGCTGTGGAACTCCTTGCCACAGTAGGTGGTGATGGCATCTGGTCTTGATGCCTTTAAGAGGGGATTGGACAGATTTCTGGAAGAAAAGTCCATTGTGGGATATAGGCAATGATGGGTTGTAGCCTCCTTACATTAGTAGTAGGCTACTTCAGAGTACTGGGTGCAAGGGAGTGGCAACAGGATGCAAGCACCTGGTGGGCCACTGTGAGATACAGGAAGTTGGACTAGATGGGCCTTTGGCCTGATCCAGCAGGGCTCTTCTTATGTTCTTATGTTCATTTGCTGGGCATTAAGAATTAACTGCATCCGTTTGTTCAAACCTTGCCTCTGTGCTCATCCAGGTGAGCCCAGCCCTTCCCCATCCCTTTTTCTTTCTTTGATTCCTTTTCTTTTGGACTTTTGATACAAGAAGTTACATTTTGACTCTTTGCCTGTCTGGCCCATCTTCACAGGTGCTACAGCGGGTCGTCCCATCTCTTCATCCCGAGGACTCCATGGGGGTTGGACTGTCAGTTAGAATCCCTGGGGCTCAGCATTCTCTTGGGAGGGTCTTTCCCCCAGATGAGCCCCTTCTGCCAGGCCTCCATAGCCTGAGATAGCGTCACCTTTTCAGCAGGAAGAGGTGCCCACACGCTGTTCGGTAGGTGCAGCTCCCCTTGGTCTGCCTGCTCTTGCCTGGCAAGGCCAAACCGGTGTGCGTGCCAATATGTGCTTGGTGGTGGTGGGTAGGCAGCTTCCCATCAGAATTTGCTGAATTCTGCAAGAATGTAAATAAAAGTCCTGCACAGAGAGGAGGCACAACCGCACTCAGGACCAGAGCACTAGCCGGGGGGGGGGGGGTGCGGGGTGTCACTCCTCCCCCACAGCTTGAATTTGATTTGAGAAAATTACCACTGACTAACAGCCCATTCATCATTGGCCTCGCTTTAGATTAGCTGGCAAACACTACGCTGTCAGCTGCTAATGCAAAATATAATTTCTGGCTTCCTATCTCAGCCATCATTCAACAGGAAGAAGAGAGGACTCAATGGAATATTTCCTTCAGATATTACAAACAAACTTTTCTGGAAATGGAAACACTAGAAAATGGGGAAAAAAAATAACTGTTTTCCAATATGGCTGTGCTATTGCAAGACAGACAGACAGACAGACAGACAGACACACACACACACACACACACACACACACACACGGTTGAACAATGCCTTGTTCATTTCTTTCCAATATGGGAAAAACCTGCCCAACAGCTGCCATCAGTTGACACACACATTTTAGGTAGCTTGTATGGTGTTGTGTCCCAGTGTGTGCAGTAGACCTGCTCACACGCTTTTCCTGAAAGTCAGATGTTCCCTTCTATTCCCAAATGGGTAAGACCCAAACCTTTGATGGTATTCCTGGTTGCAGATCATTATTCTCCACATCCATTTTATCATATGTTATCATCCTTTTTTTTAAAGCAGCATATAATAATTTCCAAGGCCTGTCCAATGACAAAAGGCATCTTTTAATTACTTTTGCTACGGACTTATGGTGCAAGGTCTGATCTGGCTAAGGTTCTCCGTGTTCCGGTCCTCTCAAGGCTGAAGTATTGTATTGTGTTCTACGTGGTACTACCCATCAAGATGATCTGGAAACTTACATTGGCACACGACTGAGAAGGATTTGCCCGTTGGGGGCACATTATGGGGAACTCATGACAATTCAGAAAAGCACCCCCCCTTTCACTCCCTTTGGAGGGACAGAGAAAATGGAAGGCAGGTTCTTTGCGACTGTTTTAGTTGGTTTTGCTCATGTGCTGTTCAGCTGCTTTTCAGGAGTCCAAACCAACGCATCGCTTCACTACCTTTTGTGGGACGCTAAATACATAATTGCACTGTAAAACTAATACTATAACAAGATGGTGGAGGAACTGCGTGTTCCACAGGAAACAAGTTTTGCATGTTTCTTTTCATTTAAAAAAATACCTGGATAATCAAACGGGCACCATCTGCATTGCTGCCAGTTCAATTCAACTCCTTTTGCCAATAAACAAACCATCACAAAGGGCAGCGCTGCCAAGAGCTAATTTTCTCCCTTCGCCAAGACTGTGGATTACAATAGCTCAAGCCTGCCAACAACCCTATAGCTTTGAGCAGCCAGGAATTCACTTTTTGTTTGTTTCCTCGCTAGTAATGACATACTGTCAGCTTTCTACTCTCTCAGGTAAATAAAAACTATGTAAACAATGGCACAGAAGCTTTTAAGAAACCACTCAAAACATTCAAAACTAGAATTAAATTTGGTTCATGTGGGCCTACTTGTCAACAAAGGCAGATGAGGTGGCAAAGTCCCAGGTCTCATAAGAACCTAAGAAGAGCCCTGCTGGATCAGGCCAAAGGCCCATCTAGTCCAGCTTCCTGTATCTCACAGCGGCCCACCAGGTGCCCCAGGGAGGCACGAGACAACAAGATGCTTGCATCCTGTGGCCACTCCCTCTCATCTGAACGACTTCAGTGTTTCCTCATATGGGAGGTGCCCCAGCCGCACACACGATCCGGAAATATCTCTAGATATCCTAAGTCCTTGGGAAGGACATGAGATTTGGAAAACACCAGCCACAACGACAAGGGCGGCAAATTATTATTAATAACAATAATAATAATAGCAGCAGCAGCAACAATCATCATCATCATCTCTCCATCGGAGCAGAAAGAAAACTGCCCAAATAGCAGGGGAACAAAAGATCGGTTATTAATTGATAAAATGATTCTGGAAAACTGCAAAAAAGAGAAGGACAAAAGTAAGTGTAGCCTGGATAGGGTGAGGGTTAGGATAGTCTACCAAAATCGTTTGATTCCTAGCCGCATGATTGGAACATTTGTTCCTTTACCCCGGGCAGAGTACAGACAGTGGCCCTGGGCCCCCACAGTTCTGAGCCCATTATGCGCAGAACTGAGAAGACCCATGTAGGGCTCCACAGCTCAGGAAGGAGAACTGGATTTGGCGGCAGAATCTGATGCCATCTCCACCCCCCTCCTGGCCCTAGTTTACTCTCCAGTCCAGACCTCCCCCCACCCCCCCAGTTCTGCTCAGGGCTTTCCCAGGCTTCAGAATGCCTTACAGAGCACAGCAACGTCACTTCCTCTTTTGGTGAAAACTGGAAGTCAAGTTTGGGGGGTTGGGGGGGGGCCGGGGGGGGGGGTCAGCATCCATGGATTTTTAAATCTGCTAATTTTGAACCAGTGGAAAATGCGGGGGTCAGATGCAGTGATGTCATCTGGTAATGAAGAACGGGAATGCTGGGCGGGACTTACGCATGATTGGCTGCCCGTCCGTTCAGTTCCGCGGCTGCCCTGGCCTCGGCGGGGCGCCTGCTCGCCGGGGGGGGGGAAGGGTGGGGGTGCACCAGGTGCCTGGGTGAGCAGCAGTGGGGCGCGCCCACCAGGGGCAGCCCCCCCCGAGGCCAGGGCAGCCGCGGAACGGAATGGACGGGCTGCCAATCACACGTAAGTCCCGCCCAGAGTTCCCGTTCTTCATTACCAGATGACATCACTGGTCAGCTGTATATTTCTGTGCCCAGGAGAAACATTATCTGTCCCTGACAACGATGGAATCCTACCTGAGACAACAAGGTAATCTCTGCTCACATATGGAGTGATTTCCACTGCCCCCTACAGGCAGGAGAGTGGGACAGAAGAAGCCGCACCAGTGACTGGGGAGTTCCCTTACTTGATGGCATGACCAGGTGAGAGCCCAGATGCCACATGAGACACCTGGGCAAAGAGGTCCACACATGAGCACGGTGGACTTCTGCAGGTAATAGGTGTTGGGAGGGGGCCAAGGGCATCGACCAGGGTCAGCCTTGCTCCTAGCAGAGGTAATGAACGATCCAGAGAAGAGACAAGCAGAGGCATAAAATGGCAAACTCCTTTCCTCTCTGAATCGGCAGGCAGGGCTCAGGAACCCCCAGGCCTACATGAGCTGCTATTGCCATGTCTTCTCACTGTCCAGAACAGCCTTCATTAGAGGCCTTTCAGCAGAGGCAGATCTAAGGGAGGACAAAGCTCTAAGTTCTGCAAGAAGCCTTACCTTGCAGTGGAAATCACTCCTCTCCTGCACCGTTTTAGCCAATCCTCACAGGGAACAGCAACATCTTGGCATTGCTTACTGGCTACATCAGCAAGGGAGAGGAGGGATTCACATGACAGGGTAAGGCTTCTTGCAACACTTAGAGCTTTGCCCTCCCTGTAGATCCGCCTCTGCCTTTCAGCACAATCCTGTGCATGTCTACTCACAAGGAACTCCCATGGTATCCAATGAGGCTTACTTCCAGGAAACGGTGCACAGGGTTGCAGCCTTTGTCTTCACTTAGAACAAATCCAGTCTTGATCTAAAAAGATGTAAATACACATGGAACTCCCTGTCTGAAACATACTTTTGCTTTCCCCCTGGAAATCTTGATGAGCGCGATGTGTCCTTGGTAAGCCTGCCAAGTTTCACTTCCAGCCACAGGAGCGTTTCCAGCTCATATTCTAAGAATATCTTCCTTTGCTCACAAGGTGAGATGATTCACAAATATAGCACATGTTAGATTTATCATCTGAGCAAGTTTTGATTTTACCCTGGCCGTTTCCAGAATCTTCCCTCAAGAGATATCAATTATGGAAAAGTTCTTTTCTAGCATGGTCAATATCCTCTCCTTCTTGACCTTCTCAGAGATCTTTAATTTTAGTATTACATTTCCCTAATTCATAATCCATCTCCTCGACCACATTTTTCTGTCTTAATTTCCTCCTAGGATGACTGCAGCACTTGGATGTTCCCATTTTGTTTTAATGACTCTGGACTTTGCAGTATTCTGAAGCTATCAATGCTGCATCTCTTCCCTTCTTGCCTCACAACACAGTCCATGACTGAGGTCTTCCAACACCTTGAGCCCTTTGGCTGCATCCAAAGTTTCAGTTCATTACCTTGCTTCTGTGATTTTGTTTCCATCTCCAGTCTTTGACTGGTACGATCTTCAAGCACATTTAATTCCTTTGAGAAATAGCTGTGGATTCCGTGGTATCAGGGTCACTGGGAAGGCACTTCCATTCGTACATTTGCTCCAGCTCTCCCCCATGAGTGGCAGGTCCACCAAAAGCTATTCCCTCCCCAACTTCCAGGGACAGCTTTTGCAGCCATATGTATTGCCGTGGCAAGAGGAAAGACACCAAAAAGCCCTTGTCCACACGCAAAAGTCCATTCAAGTTCACAGGATCCAACCCTTCAGTATCAAAACAACCTAAAGGACCTCTTCATCCCTGACACCTCATGTATCTATCTTCTGGTCCAATGTTTCCAAAACCGCAGATCATGACCAGATTTTTGGTGGGTCACAAAACTGACAAGCTGATACCTTACAAGAAAAATAAGTATATTGAGTCCTATAGAAACTGAAATGGAGCAGCACCTACACATTTATTTGCAAGGAGGCAAATGGGCCTCAGTGCCTTTCAAAGGCCGGACAAAAGGGAACAAAGTGCCATCAGAACAATCCTTATCTGATGAACGTGGAGCTCAACAAGTGCTCCAGAGGGTGCCTCTCCCCCTTTCACTAAGAAGGATAAAAAGAGAGCCTTGAGAGGCTGGTAAAAGTGACACTTGTAAAGTCTCATGCATCTGGCTGGGTCCCAACAGAGTGTCATTCTAAGAAGCAGGTCCCAGCGCCAGCAAGTTTAGGCACCAACCACTGCTCTGGAATTGTGATCAAGGTTCTTTGGTCTGCCTTGATTATTCTGCGTTCCTCATCAAGAATACGAATAACCGCTTCCTCTAATTACATTCACATCCCCAAACCACTCAAAATCCATTAACTTGATTAGTATGAAAACAACCTGGGTTGTGTAATTCGTATTACACTTGATCAAGGAATAAAAGTAATGCATTAGAAGGGCACTGATTTGTTATTCTTCTACTGTAATTTTTCAGTTGATAAATTCAGCCCCCCCATGATTTGCCCATTCATAGCCTGTCCAATCCTCCCTAAACTCCCAAGTGGGGATACCGCGGTGCCGGGGCGGGATACACTGCATGGCACAGGGAATGTCTGGCTACGGGACGTCTCGTCGGGGTGAGGGGACATTTGGCCCCTTGCCCAAGGGTGACCCCCGGCAGCCACAACAAGTCAGCCCAGATCGATGCGAGTCCACCTTGATCCAGGCAAACCGGAGAGGATCAGGAAGGGGGACTGACTAGCACATAGCACCACCGCCCCCCCTGCTGCCGCTCCAAGGTCAGCCCCTTCCCCGTCCTCCCCCTGCCTTGGGCTTATCTGCTCCAGGGGGCTCCTGACAACCAACAGTTCCAGTGGGGGGGGGGGCTCCGGCCTTCCTCCTGCCGCACCTGGGCCTTGCGCTGGGTCCACCTTCCACCGGCACAGGACTGCCGCAACCACAACCACATTCCACCTTAGCACTGGGCAGCCCTGCTCTTAGCATTTCTACAAAGCAGATTCAGTTTATAACTGCATCAACATGTTATTGGTGTAGAATTAACGGGTTTCAAAATTCATTATCTTACTGTGCCTACAGCATGACAGAAGCTAACCTTATAGACTAGGGCTGCAATCCCTAGTAAGTCCAGAGTAAGTCCCACTGGAGTCAGTGGTGCTTTCTTCTGAGCGGACATGCACAGGACTGCAGTGTAGGTTTCTGCCATGCAGTGTATGGAGATGCCTCTGACGGGGATCAGAAGCCTCAGCCGATTCACTCCTCCACCCACTTCCCTTGCAGAGGTGTCACAAAAATGGCCTGTGGGCTCTTTATCCAGTCCTTGGGGCATCCCAGCACCACCATCAGCTGCTCTCGGCTCCTGGGTTGTGCTGAGACGGCAAACCCCAGATTGGTTGTTTCCAGTGCTGTCATCTAAATGATTTAAGAACAGGAACTCACTTTTGATTGGCACGTGTCAGGACCCACCCACTGGAAGTGATGTCATAAGCCGGAGGCTGGCGGAGCCCTGGTCTACCCGCGGCTGGTTCCTATGGGTAGACCCCTTCGCCCCTCTAGGAATCCAGAGTCGCTCCCTTTAATCCTCTGAGTGCCGGCCAACCAAGAAGGAAAGCTCTTTGCAGAGGAATCGGGAGGGGGGAAGAGGGGGGGAAGCACCGCAGAGTGAAGTAGGCAGAGTCAGCCCTAATTTTAACAACTGGAACTGAGTTCCCCCACATTCCCCCTACATGACATCACTGGTTGTTTCCCCCGAAGGTGCTTTGGGGCTGGTCCAGCCAGGTGCCCCATGTGGTTGACCTCCGACGCCACCCTGGGGAAATGTCACCAAGACAGATCCAAAGCCTGAACACGTATTAATCCACGGCAAGCAGCAGCATATTTCTGTGTTCAATTCTGCCCTTGCGAATAGCTCTGAAGTTTGACTTCTTCCTGTCCGTTTCACGCAATGAATATTTCTCCAGAATGTAGTATGATCTCAGATTTCATTTAGCATGTCCTGCAGAATTTCAGTTTTTACCAGTGCAAAACTCTGGGATTTCAAGATGCCAGCAACAATCAGCCACAATCCAGAAATAAAGTGGTACCACGGTATGAGTACTTCGTCAAAAAATAAACATGAGCGGGCAGCCTGCAAAGCGGATAGATGCACGTCCTCAAAATAGCAGTTCTTCCATCTGGCTGTGTTCAGGTAAGCTTTGCTTTGACAGATACCATCACCACCACCCAAAAAAATAAATAAATTCAAAATGCAGTTTCTCATCAAAAAACGTGCTATTATTCCCAGCTGCACCTTTTAAGGCAGCAAACCTTTTAAGGCACAACCCGAACCTAGAGTTAGGCTAGCAGAAGTCCCTTGTGCTGGCCCAGGAGTGTTGCAATGGCATTTGGACCACGCTTGGAGTCAGGAAGGGCAGCATATGTCACTTTGCCAGTCTCCCCAGTCCAAGAGGGTCGCAAACATGCTTTAAGGAACATTTGTGACACTCCTGGACTGGCACAAGTTGTTTAACTCCAGGTTAGGGTTGCATGATAATAACCCTAAGATAATCACTTTTAAAGTGCTGCTGATCTCTAGATGTAAAACAGGTTGAGGACTTTCTATACAGAATCCTGGCTTAGAATCTTCAAACATTAAGCATTGGAAGGGACCAGGGAGTACACAAAAATCAGGGCTTAAGCTGCTTCAGAGAAGAACCTAAGATAAAAGGATCTACTGCCTCCTAATTTGGGTTAAAGATTTTAGTCTTTGAACAGGGCCTTCTAATCATTTCCACCAATCTTGGCCCATTTGTTCTGAAATGTGTTCAATCCTTCCTTTGGATTTCCTTATTTGCCCAGTCCTGACAACAAAACAGTGACGATTCTCCTCGTATGAAACTTATTTCCAAACGACAATCTGCCATGAATTGAGTGCTCCAGAAGAAACACATTTGATCTGCTGGAACACTCAAATAATAGTCTGCCAGCAGACCAATTTTGTATTTGGTGTTTGATTTGATTGATTTATTTACACTTCCAACAAGAAAGTCTAGTCAAAATGACCTGAAGTGGTGGGGAAGGGGGGAGAAAATCCTCCTTAGGAAAAAAAAATATTTCAAAAAGGTTTTGAAAGCAGAAGAAAAGTTAAAACAAACTGACTTCTTAATAGCCACAAACATTCTTGTGCATTGTGTTTTTAGGGAAGAACAACATACCACCGGGATGCCAACAGCAAATGCACAGGAGTGCCTAAAACAACAACAAACAATAAAATGCTTACACAGCAAACGCCTTGCCCTGATTCAGGAGAGAGAGGTAAGAGATGGCCTGGAGAACTGCGGCAGAAGAATCCCAATGTTCCGATGGCTCCTGCCCCCAAGAGAAGTGACAGGAGCTTTCCCCATCTCTCTCTCTCCTCTCTGCTTCTCTCCCCCGAGGCAGTTGCATAGCTATGGGGGGGGGCAGAGGAGGAGGGAGCCTATGGCAGCAGGGGGCACGAGCCTTGGGGCGCCATACGGTGGGGGGCGCTGTTCACATGGCGCGCCCCATCCCCCAAATGGCGCCCACCCCACCCCCGCAACTGCCCAGGCCCACCTCTCCTCCGCCGTGCGCCCCGCAAGCCGGGGGAGAGATGGGAGCTTGCCTGCGGGCGACGGAGGCTCAGCTGTGGTGCGCATGCCCAGGCAGCTGCTTTGCCTTCTGGGCCTTTGCAGCTCCGACAAACTGGACTTCAAGTCCCAGAAGGCAAAGCGGCTGCCTGGGCATGCGCACAACAGCTGAGCCTCCATCGCCGGCAGCAGGCAAGCTCCCATCTCTCCACCGGCTCGCGGGGCGCACGGAGACGTTGTCCTTGGAGGCGAGGGTCTCCCAGCCTCGGTGCATCTCCACCGACTTCGGGGGAGGCATGCCCAGGCTGGGAGAGCTTCCATGCGTCTCCCCCCGGCTTCAATTGAAGCCAGGGGGAGATGCACGAAAGCCCCCCCTCTGCTGAAGCCCTGCCTCTGTCGCTGACGTCATGACGCAAGGCGTCATGACGTCACGGCGTGGGGGCGCAATGCGTGCCTTGCCCTGGGCGCGGGCAAGGCACGCTACGCCCCTGGGGGGAGGGACAGCACAATAAGCACTGCAGGCACCACAAAGTGGTGTGTAAGCGACGCCTCCCACACACCGTTGGAGCCAATCTGGGAGGCGACAGCAATGGCAGGAGAGCCACCTCCGCATGCTGCCATCGCCACCAAGAGTGGCTCTGATGGTGAGTGGGAGGGGCCGTGCCTGCAGTGCTAGCTGTGCCACCCTCTGTAGCTATGCTGCTAATCAGAGGAGGGAGAAGGCCAGAGATTTGAGTAACTGAGTTGCACACAGAGCTAAGGGAGTGGATAGTCACCGGCTGCTTCTATGGCTTCTCAACAGACTCCCAAGCTGTTATGACTTTGTCCGTAAACTGTCAGAGCGTACAGCAGCGGAGGCCTAAAGGCCAATGCGCACAGTCCAGCAGCCCCCTCCCAGCATGCGCTCTGTCAAGACCATGCAGCAAAACTGCACAGTGAAAACATACTTTAGACCAGAGTTACAGACTCTCACGATATGTGTGCGCACATTTTCAGTTTAAACCAGGGATGTCACTTCCACGGGCAAGAACCAGCGGAGAGGATCCAGCATTAAATCAGCCTCGTCAACATGTATTGATAATTGCAACACTTGTGCCCGATAAGGACCCACCGCAGTCCCCTCTCTGGATAAGACTGAACTGGGAAAAAAAAATTGTAGAAAACAAGCACATCTACGAAGGGTTATGTTGAAACAGCAGACAATTTATGCAAATAGTGACCGTGTAATTTGCTGAAATGAACCATTAGGAATACCTTGTGTAGGTTCATCCACAGCTTTTCTTTTTCTGCTGTGACTGTTGTAATTCAGTCTGAGCTCTTGGCCGTATTCACTTAGAGTCTCTCTGGATTCATACGATGGTCTTGCCTTTCTCCCGTCTTCGCTTTCGTCTGAGGAGCTCGTGTACGCAAGATCCATTTCATGTTTTGCTTTGGACAGGGGCTGATAGGGTTTGCAGTCCATCTGCTCCATCTCCGATTGAGCAGGCCCAGAATCATGAAAACCAGGAATGGAGACTCCTTAAGGGAACAGTTCTGGAAGAGACAAGGTGGTCAAACGTAATTAAATTCACATTTCAAACAGACTGTATGAGCATTTTTTTACTTGATTTATTTACGGTAGTGTTACTCAAACGTTTCAGAGGCCTTTGACCCTGCTGCCTGACTAATACATGCCAAGGGGTGTGGCTATTGTGGTGACTGGACAGCAGGGCTCCCTCCCCAAGTGGCAACTTGCTTAACCCCTGATGCACAAAGCCTCACCTGACCTGTCAGTTTCACAAACCACCAAAAACTGAGTCACAACCCAGTGGTGTGTCCTGGACCCACAGTTGGAGAACTGCTGCTTTAGGGAGAAAGAGAGACGGGTGAGCTGGTGGCAGTAGCAAAGCCACAAGGAGCAGCACTGTGCATGCTGAGGGCTTCACAGCATGCCACTTAGGCAGCCTCTGCTACTTGCCACCAGAACGGTTCTGGAGCACTGCACATGGCCACCACTGACCAGAACGGCTCCAGCAAGTGGGCGAGGCTGCCTGCTTGGCACGTTGCTGCGCCTGCAAGATTTATCATTAGATTTATCTCCGGAGCTTCTTGCAGATACCAGTCTACATAGAGCTCATTCCACCATTAAATTTAAATTATGGGACGCCGAATTTAATCAGCTCTCTTCTAACCTTAATCCTACATGTTCTCCACCTTTTTTTGGTCTCCCTCCTTCATTTGGTCATTCCCCTAAATATATTAGTTATTTGATTAACCCTATCAAAAGAAGAGTGTCTATGTTAGCAAGATTTAATATTTTTCCCTCTGCAGTTCACCTTGGCAGATTTTCTAACATTCCGTTTGCTTGTAGATTATGTCTTTTTTGTTTTCAAGAACCGGACACAATGGCACATATTTTATTACATTGCCCGTCTCTCCAACCACTTCGTGTCTCCTCTTTCTGGTATTCCAACTGAAAATCTAGCTGCCCTCCTATGTGACAATACACAGGACATTACTAATGCTGTAGCAAAATTTCTAGTTGCAAGTGCCAAACGGAAATCTCCCCCTTAATCCCCCTTTTTTCTTTATCCCTTCCTTTCCCCTTCCTGATTTTCCTTATGTGTGATGCCATTATTTAAAATTTTGTTGTTAATTATTGTTTAATGCCAAGAAAGTTTTCTTGAATTGAATTGACTTACTGCGCTGTATCACCTGCAGCTGCGCTACTGACTGGTGTCTCCCCATAGCAAGTAACTTGTCTTGTGTGCTTAGGGAAATGTGAATAGTCAACGATCACTTGCATTGAGATATTTGAAGCCAGTTCATTACTACAAGAAATTAAACAATCAACAGCACAGCCCAGGGCTGGCTCTAGCAGTGGTGGGGCCCAACGCATGGCATTCCTGCAGGGGCCCCCACCCTGTTGAGGTTTATAACCTCAGTAACTTTAAGAAAAAGAGTTATAAAATGGATGTCTGTTATTTGTAAAAAAGGTCAAGCCTCAACATAAAGAACTGGCCTAACAGCAAATGTTTTACAGCTGTGTAAGGAAACACCTGAAGAGTGATTAATGAGGCTAATGAATAAGCATTAAGGGTGTTCCTAATTGGATAAAGCCAAATTAGTAATGGGCATTCATTGGAATAGACTAGAATAAGAAGCAACAACTTCTAGTATACTTGCGTGCCTCACCAACAAGTTTGCAGCGTAGCGTGCTGTTCCTTTTTGACTACAATTTTGCTAAGTGCTTGGAGACTGAGATATTTTGCTTATTCCTTATGGAACCTATTTTGATTATGTATTTCTGTTTTTGTACTGTCCATGTTTAAAATACACTAAGACTCTTTTTGTAATTAGTGTTTGTGGACAATTTTTATTTGAGCTTCAGCATTTGGAATTTATTTATTTATTATTATTTATTATTAGATTTTTACCCCGCCTTTTGTGCCCGGAGGCATGTCTTCCGGGAGAAGAACCAAGCAGATAAGATAAGACTGTGAGGTGAAGCATAAGAAAAAATACTTGCTTTTACCTTCCCTCTAAAAGAAACTCATATTCATCTGCTGTTTTTTGAAATTATTATTAGCCCTCCACAAAACCCCCACTAATTATTAATCGTAAAACACCCTCACTGCGGGGCCCTCACCAAGAAGAGTGCTGTTGGTGCCATGCGCCAAGTATGGCACGTGGAAACAGTGGGTGGCGATAAGAGAACGCAACCACCAACTGCTTCCAGGTGCCCCATTTTGGGATGTTCAGAGGCAAGGGCAGGTGGGAGGGCGCAAGGTAAAGCTGCTCTGCTTGCCCCACTGACTTGCAGCCCATAGAGATCCCAGCTGCTGAATCAGGCAATATGCTCACCCTGCTGGTGTGGGGCCCCCTGAAGAGCGGGGCCCAATGTGATGGCATTGGTCACATTGGCTTAAGGCCGGGCCTGGTACAGCCATACGGATGTGCATTGGAGACACGTCTGTTCCTGAGGTTTATGCCAAGGGAACAGCGCCACAAGGCTTCTTGAACCTCACAAAGCAAACCCGTCCGTTCTTTGACATTTCCTGCGCAAATTAACCCAAATTGGTCTTTCTCCCTATTTGTTGGGTAATTATAGGCTGCCCCAAGCTAAACAGATTGCCATATCAAGGCTTAAGGATATTCATAATCAAACACTTATAGAAGAAGCCAATAAAACGTGTTCGCCACTTAAACATAACCTATTTCCAGTGGTGGGCCAACTTCCCAGCTATTTGATTCAAGTACAAGATCCTCAACTTAGACGCTGTCTTACTCTCGCACGATGCAATGTTTTTCCGTCTCGCGAACTTGATAATAGATATGTTAAGACCTTACAGTCAGCAAACTGTAAGGTCAATGGAGGTCAACTGTAAGGTCTGGTGTTCAATGGAGACACCAGAATCCCTTAAGCATATTTTATTATATTGCCCACATCATAGAGATATTAGAAATAAATTTTTAATGCCTATATTGGGACATATCTCTGGTTTACCAGAAGATAAAAAGATTAATCTACTACTCTCGTCCCCAAACCTATCTATATTGCTCTCTGTATCATCTTATCTCAAGGCTGTGTTAGCCAGACGTGTTTATGTAAGTTCTAACCCAAACAATGTTGATGGATAATGTATTAGTCTGTATAGTTTTGTGAAATATGTTAATTGTTTGTCTTGTGAGATGCCAATAAAGGGATGATGATGATGATGATGATGATGATGATGATGACATTTCCTGCAGCCTGGCTTGAAGAGTCCCAGCCACACCCTGACTTCTTGAGTACTCGGTCCTCATGGGAGCACCGAAAGTACGGTCAGCTGCCATCAAGGAGTCCAGTGTAGGACTTTCCTCCCAGAAAGTAAAGGAAAATCCACACAGGAGAAGCCATTTCTGATTGTTGGCAGACCCTTGACAATGCTATGGCAACTGCGGGGAGAGACAAGCAGAAGCTCATCATTTTAATCACGCTTTCCAACTATTCCCTTCACGCCACTGTCAAAGGGTCCCCAAACCCTAAGAATGGCTAATATAAGTGAGGAGAGGGTGGCACACAGCTGGATAAGTTGTGGAAAGAATCTGCAGTACTGCCTGAAGCACGGGAGGTCCTCAGCCACTAAGGATCTCAAAGGCACCTAGAACAGCTTTGCCGAACTAGCTACTGGAGTGATTTAGCTACTCCAGAAAGAAGTCACTGATAAGGGTCTGAATCCCCCCCCAGGTTCTGGTAGGTCCCCCCCCCCAGTTAGGTCAAGGATGAAATTATGTTGCAATTAACAAATAAAACTGGGATTTAATGAAACGTGTTCCATTATTCTTTAAGGTCTGAAAGCAGATGTCCTCGACTTTTTCATTTCATCAGCCATACATTTTTCGTGTTCAACAAGATACAGTACAATGTCCTGAGATGCAACTATGAACAATCTGCCCTAACTAATAAATGCCTTGGAAAAAATGGTGATTTGTTTGGTATCCTCCATTCTGTTGCCAAATGAATCGGACAGCGAGAGCATCCACTTTGACAAAACAGGCATCTCCATCACAAGCCAACTCCTCTTATAGGGACCTATTTTCTTTCCTTTTGACTTGCAGTTATAATGACCTAATTTATTATCCCTGAAGCCCACCCTTCTGCAGTGTTGAAATGAACCAGACTGTAGGGGCGGGGGAAATGAGACTATTCTGCCTGAATGTATCAGCTGCAGGAAAAGAAAGGACACGTTCAACAGACCAGGGTATTATCAGACCAGCATTATCCTTTCTGCATTCAGTTAGCATGTCTCTGATAGTGACAAATGTATTAATTTCGGCTGCAATCCTATCCACACATACCGAGGAGTTTGGGCTTGCTACCAAGTTAATGTATAACCAAAAAGAAAACAAAGTTTCTTTTTTCTACAAAGATAAACTAACAACAGAAGTTTTGTACCAACACAAGCCTAATGCAGATTAAATGGTGAACAAACCATTAAGGGACGAACTCGAAGCAGTTGGATGAAATACGGACGTCAACCATGTTTGGCACCATCCTATTGATTTCTGTGGTGCGCTGCCAAAGTAATTGGATTTTTGGCTACTGTCCTCATGTTATTATTAGCAGCCTGGATTCAAACACAGATGCAACTAGAAATGTAAGGTTTAATCTCACCCCAATAAAGGGGGGTTGGCAAATGGAAGTAGGGCACTTCTTCAAGGAATTCTCTGCAGTGGAACATCTCTCCTAAGTGACTCCTGCAGATTACGCACATACCTTGACAAAAGCAAGAGACTTCCTGGTAGTTTTGCGACTGGTCAGCCAACTCCAGGAAGCAGACTTTGGAATGGACAGAGTGACCCAAGAGTTGGAGATAGAAGGCAGAAATTCTGAGCAAGGCTGAGGCTGCAATCCTATGCAAACTTTCCTGGGAATAACCCCCCCCCCTGAACAGAATGAAACGTATTTCTGAGCATAGGATTGCACTGTAAGTGTTTAAATGTAAGGGCACATTTTCAAATGGCTGAACTGTATTTTCAAAGCGAGCGTGTTTTGATCATCTAAACCAGCGGTCCCCAAACTGTGAGTCAGGATTCACCAGTGCGTTGCAACCCAATATTGGTAGGCAAATAGTGAAACCTAAAAGCTGATAGTTGACAAGAAAAACTGAGCCTTATGGAAATCGAAATGAGGCAGTATGGGTATGTTTGCTCGTGAGTAGGTGGCCATGCTCTGGCTCTTATAGAAGGTAAGGTGAAAGAGAACATAAGGCCACCAGAATGGTCCCGATCTGATGAAAGAGCTCAAACATGCCAGAAGGCACCCCCATCCCACCATAGTAAAAAGGATAAAGGTAAAGGTGTAAAGGTTTCCCCACGACCGAATGGTTTAGTCATGACCGACTGCAGGGGGCGGTGCTCATCTCCGTTTTAAAGCCTGTAGACCCGGCGTTTTGTCCGAGGACAAGCTTCCGTTGTCATGTGGCCAGCATGACTATACACCAAGGCACACAGAACGCCGTTACCTTCCTACTGAAGTGGTCCCTATTTATCTACTCGCATTTTTACGTGCTTTCAAACTGCTAGGTTGACAGGGGGATAAAAAGGATTCAATCTGTGGAACAGAACCCACTTGGTGGGTCATGGACAGCTGGGAGCAGCCATCTTGGAAACTGCAGAACTTACTCTTGCTATATTCCTTTTTTGAGTCTTGACAGTTTGAATTTTCAAATGTGGGTTTTTTAAAAAATTGCTTTCAGTTCAGTGCTCTTAGACAATTTTTTTGCCCTAATCTTGCTTTCTGCCAGCGATGTTTCATGGTTGTGCAGCTGTTGCAGTCCACGAATGCCAGTTTGTATTCCAAGAGTGCAATTCGATTGCATCACACTGATGGCACTTCCTGTGTGAGGATGTGTCACTTGCGGCAATGACATAATTTCCAGGTTAATGACATCACTTCTGGTGGGTTCCGACCCAAGAGCCATTCTAAAAAATGGGTCCTGGTCTCAGGCGCGTACCTGGGCGAAACCGCGCCCAGGGCACGTGACGTCATGACGTCGTGACGTCATGACGTTTGGCGGGCTCGAGCAGCAGCCCAGGATGGGAGCTGCTGGCTTGGGGTGCGCGGCGGTGGCTTCCTTCCCCGGGCTGCTGCTCGAGTGCTTAAAGCGCCCCAGTGGCAGGCCGGGACGCCGCCAAGGCACCTCAGGGCGCGGGGGCCTGCAAATTTGGAGGCGGGGGGGCGGGGCGCCATGCCAATGGTGCCCCCCACCTTATGGCACCCCAGGGCTTGTGCCCTTGGGCGCCATACCCGAGATACGCCTCTGCCTGGTCTAAAATGTTTGAGAACCGCTGCGACAGAGGCTTGAGCAGCAGGTAAAGTGAAACTTTTTTAGTCCTGTAAAGCTAGGTGGATCCGATAGAGCGTCATTTTAAAAAGGGGGTCCCAGTGCTAAAAAGTATGGGAACCATTGATATGAACAATTACTGGTACTCCATATTAATCAACTTCAGAGATCCTTAACTTGTCCAGAGGAACAAGGAGAATTCCCTGTGCCCTTGGACACAACAGGTACTTCGAGATATTTGAAAACATAGGCAGCTAGGAGGTTACTGTGGACCTAAAGTTACCTAAATCTACTTCCTATTGACCTAAAACCACGGTTAAACCTTATCTCCCAGTGCTAGCCACTGCTAACCCTTCTGTCAAACTATCTGGGTAATTTGATTTTTTTTTTCCTTCTCTCCTCCCCAGGTCCTGGGAACCCAGATTCAAATATCAGTTCAGCCTTGTTTGGACCATATGTGGATATTGAGCAGAGCCAAGTGTTGTGTAATTTAAAAAAAAAAAATCACCCAGAAGGTAAACTGCACAAGCCATGTTTCTGTGACCAGCTCCACTTCCTTTACTTAGAAGTCTTACTGATAAGTGCTTCTTGCTTTAAACAGTTGGGCGCTCACTATAAGCATCCAAGCTTACAGTACTGCTGGAAGCCTGAATAACTGACAAAAGACACTTAACACCACACAGGAAGCAGTTAACGTCCTGTTTAGTGTTAGGTCTATTTTCATCAGTTATTCAGGCTTCCAGCAGCCAGCTCTCTTTGTACTATAAGCCTGAATGCTCATAGTGAGCGCCCAACTGTTTAAAGCAAGAAGCACTTACCAGTAAGACTTTAAAGAATGTCAATGGCTGCACACGGGGGCTTTTATGAATACAGGTGTCCCCCGGATCCATTGTTTCCATATCCATGGGGTGGGTGTCCAGAATGGAGCCCCCAATATACAAGAGCACTTCACAAAGATAAACAGAGCCAAATTATTAGTGGGCAACACTGCAAAGGAAAAGTTGCACACCATTCAATGAGAGGTGCTGCTCTAAAGAAGACAGACAAGCAATGCTGCACTATGTGGGAGGGGAGGAAATAAGAGTGAACACGTGCTTATGTAAAAGGTGAGCTTTTCTGGAGATTGGTCAGCCTGAGCTCCAACAGGATGTTATCGCAACAGTGTCATGGACACCTTCAGTTTCCCCAGTGCCAAAGATGAAACGAAACACTCTCGTTCTTCTCTCCCATCAGAAGAAGAATTGCACTCCTGCCAGAAGGCGGATTGACCAATGAACAATAGGGGCAGCAGGTGAACAGATAAAAGGCAACCTGCCGCATGGATCCTTAAGCCTCTTTGGACTACCTCAGACATGCAAATACAACGCCTTAATGCTCAGGGAGGGCACACTGATCTGACACGCAGCCCCTGGGCGTTTCCTTTTGGGGTTCATAAAGCAGTGGACAGATAACCCTCATGCAGAGATGTAGACTTTTCAGTTTGACAGCGTTAAGATAGATAACGTCAGTCTGAATATTAAACCACTGTCCTAATCTAAAATTCATTAATACAGTATTTAATTTTAGCTGTTAGGTAAGTTAAAACAGTGTTCACTTTATTCAACCACCTTGAAAGCAAACGCAACAGAACGAAACCCGTTCAGGCCGAATGCATTTGGGGGCAGTGATGTCATGCAGGGGGAACGCGGGGGAATTCAGTTCCACTAGTTAAAATTAGGGGTGACTCTGCCCACTTCACTCTCCCTCCTCCCCCCTCCCAATTCCTCTGCAAAGAGCTTTTCTTCTTGGTTGGCTGGCACTCAGAGGGTTAAAGGGAGCGACTCCGGATTCCTAGGGGGGCGAAGGCAGTGATGTCATTCAGGGGGAACGGACCAGAACGGGCATTCCGGATCCTAACGGGCTCCGTGGCTGGTTCCGGGTTCCCAACAAGTGCCAATCAAAAGTGAGTTCCTGTTCCTAAATCATTTGAATGACACCACTGTTTCGGGGATTCCATGGGGTTCTCTGCTTTGCTTCCTAACAGCCCAGTTCTGCCCCCACCTGCCGGCAGAAGGAGGAGGAGGCTGGCCTTGCAGCGCTCTGCCTGCCAGTGCAAGTGGAGTGGCAGTGGGAGAAGGTGGTGGGAGAAAGAGGAATGGGAGGGGGTGTATGAGGCAGGATGGGCAGCACTTGGGTGTCCCCAGAGCCCCCTCGCTTTTCCCTCCCATTGCGTTCCTCAGACCGCCTGGGCAGCAGCTAGGAGCACTTCCTTGAGCACAGGAGCTGCGCATAGCTGTGTCACAATCCAAAGGAGTGCTTGAGCCATGGTGGTTGTCCCCGCACTGGCTCAGAGTATCCCAAACGTGCCAGAAGGCACATTTGCACCTACCCGGAGGCTGGCTGGGCTGGCGTGGAGGCTGGCACCAACTCAGCAGCTGCAGAGCCAGACCTCAGACCAGCTGGCACAGGTGAGTGTGCACCAGGAGCTGGAGGACAGGGGGGGGGGGGGGGGGGGAGGGCGTGTTTTGGGTTAGGGTGGCACAGGGACGTTCGGTCCCAGGGGCAGACCTAGTCAATGCTTCCAATTTGCCTATATAACGGGGGGGGTGATCTCCCATGCAAATTGGAAGCATTGCATGATGGTCTCTGCTCACATGTGGCTTTTTCAGACACTGACTCAGATTTTTGAAAGTGGAGACACAGGGATTTCAAACTGAAGTCAGCAAGCGTGAAGAACCAACTACCAAAAAAAAAAAAAAAAAAAAAACACCCAAGGCTGAGCTCACCGTGACCTTAAAAGTTATGAAGATTAAAGATGCCTTGGCACTGGAAAGATGTTTTGAATGGGTGGAGGAAGGTCCATGCTCCGCATGCCTTCCTGATCTGCGGAGCGCTGATCCCAATGGGTAGACCTGAGCTCCGCTGTTGTTTCTAATGGGTAGACCTGGGCTCCAGAGCCCAGGTCTACCTGCGCAATGCTGTGGGGGCCACTGGCACCCCCCTAGATGGCCCTAAGACAGCACCCAGGGCTCATGCCCCCCCTGGCCCCCCTAGATCCGCAACTGTTCAGCCCAGAACAGGGCCGGGCCGGTGGAGGCCACCCCCAATCTCTCGCTCTCTGGCTGGGCAGTCCTACATGGCACCAGCAATATAGCTGGTGCAGATCCGAGAAGCCCCAGAAGAGTGGCTGGGGATTTACGTGGGGGAAGGGGAAAAATATCCCCTTACCCTGAGGTGACCTCCAGCCATTTCCCAGCCTGCAAGGGATACACGCAGGCCCGGCAGCCTAGCGGTGCCGGCACAGGGTAGGACTGGGCTGCCCGTTTGTTAATGGCAAAGTTGCCCTTGGGTTTGAGAACAGCATGTAATGCCCTGACGCTCCAGGGGCTCGTTCAGGTGCCAGTCTGACGGATGACCTCAGAAGCCGTTGTCGGTTTGCAGGAGGACTGCAGTTGTCAGGCTGGCCTGACTCCACAGTAACTCCTAGCCAGTGGTGGCATCTAAATGATTTAAGAACAGGAACTGTTGTATAAAAAAAAAACGAACCAGTGAGAGTGCAGTGGGCGGAGTCAGCCCTAATTTTAACAACAGGAACTCTGTTCCTGGGCGTTCCTGCAAGATGACACCACTGCTCCTAGCCTAACCTGTTCTACTCCATTGGCTGGAATCCTACATACGTATCAGCTGCTGAAACCACATTGATGGCCATGACATTTAAGCCTCCCAACAGCTTGCAGTCAGAGCCTTCTCTGCTGAGAATGGGAACCCGGCAGGCCACGATTCCTCTGTACAGATGAACCGCGGCGTATACAGAGCACCAAAGAATCCTATCGAGTTGAAAAGGGGTGGGAGGTGGAGGGAAGCCGTTTGCCCTTCCTTGTCCTGGAAACAACGCTGGGAAAAGGAGATACTGCACAGACAAACATGCAGCTCAGCAGATCTGGGACTAAGCAGCTTCTGAATGGATGACTGCCTGGAAAACTCATTTGTATTGCTGGGAGCATCTCGGGGCAAGTCAGGATGCAGTATTCTGCGTGTAGGACTGAAACAGGATCTTCAAAGGTTATTCTTTTTTTTTCTTCTAAGAGCAGCCTTAGTCAACATGTGTGGTTGAGAAGGGGGTCCTCTTCATCCACAGATGCAGAAGCTGAAGACCTGACTCAACGTGGTTCAGACCCACAGGAAGACCCACAGAAGATCTCCCGGACTGTACCAGAAGCTCCTTCCAATCACATCTGGGGGGCTCTCTGAAGCCCAGAGAGGTCGTGTGGGGCCTCTGCAGGCCTCAGGCCATCTCTGATGCAACTGGACGGCATCGCAGGTCACACCTGGAGGTCCGGCCATGTTGTCACGCCCGTCTCGGGGGCCGGACTGATGCCCTGGACTGGGAAGGGCTGGGGGGCGGCCCGTGGGTCGTTAGGGGGTCCAAACTGGCGCAAATAATCCTTTGCAGCCCTTGGAGGTCTTTTTACAGCCGTCTTTATTCTGGTCAACGCCTTCACATTCATCGGGCCCTGTTACTTCACAGGGTCCCGGTATAGTTCACAAAGATTGGCGTCAGTGCCCCATGCCCCCCAAACCCCCGTCTCTCCTGGCCGTCTTCTTGGCCCACGGGGTGGTCCAAGGGGGTGTTGGCCTCTCAGAGGCGGCCTGGTGGGTGGGCCCTGGGCCTATGCTGCCTGGGGGAGCCTCCTCTCTTGGGGTTCGGCGTTGCCACAGGGTCGGGGTCACCCACGGCAGGGTTGTTGATTGGGGGGCTGGAGTCCGTCCTACCGTGCTCCAGGTTGGTCCCGGGGTCCCCCTGGGGTACAGGCACTCCCTGGTCTCGGTCTGTGCCGGGTCCCAGACGTGTACCCCTGTGGGGCAGTGGGGTGTCGGTCCGACCCCTTCCAGTAGTGGGTCTGGTAGCCCGTCAGGGGAGGGAGATCCGCCACCTCCCTGGGCCACCCCCTCCTCGTCCTTCCAGCTAGAGAGAGAGCGACCTCTCCCCAGCGTGGCTGGGCTCCTTATGAGCTGCCCAGCCAGCCGGCCAGGCCCCACCCCTTCCTGTGAGGGCGGGACTTCCCCTGGGACTGCCTCCAGGGCTGACCTCATGGGCTGCTTCATTACCTGCACCTGGGCCGGCTGGTTGAGGCCTTGAGAGGCCTCAGCTTGGCCTGCTCCTCCCTCCAGCTTGCTCCGGCCTCTCTCCGGGTAACCCAGGGAGAGGCCTTGCCCAGGGACCCTTGATAGCCTAGCCCCGGGGCCAGCGGCGTCATGCAGCCGGAACGCTGGGCGGGAGGAACAGGTGAGCGGCAGCCCGCGGGGGCGGGGAAGACGGCGAAACGGAGCGGTACGCAACGGGCGGGCTGCCGCTCACCCGTTCCTCCCGCCCAGCGTTCCGGCTGCATGACAACGCTGCTGGGGACCCCCGAGGTGACACACATATTTCATGATCTGCAGTTTTTCTGCATCCAGGGGGGCTTGTGGGGACGGAATCCTCACTGACGCAAACGGCTGACCTGTGCAGACATTTTAAAAAGCTCCAGTTTTTCATAATACCTCGTTGTAGAAAGCCTGAAGCATTCAAACATCCAACGGAATCCACTGAAGAGATGTGTGACGGGATATCTGCAGACTCCTTGGTCAATCATGTCAGCAGTGCACACGCGTCAATTTTAAACACTTGGTCTGATTTATTTATTAACTGGGTGAAGCAACTGCTTTGGGATGCAATATACGCAGCATATGGACGAATTACAGCAAATGTTGAATTCTAGCTAGAGATGTTTAGGTTTTTTGGGTTTTTTTGTTTTTGTTTTTTGCTATTTTGTTATTTAAAAAAGTGAAAAGTGGTGTTGTGTGTTTCATTCCAAGTTCTCATTCCCAATTCTCATTCATTTTAAACACTTTGAAAGTGCATTAGATAGGAGATATAGGTGATATATATAATCATCATGCCAATAAAGGTTCCTAAACCAAAAAAAAAATCCATTGTCAGCAGAAACAATATCGTCAGCCACAATGTTATTTCTAACTTGCAAAGTAGATTTTAATCATTTTAATTTCTGGAAAGTATCTTGAGCACCAACATGTCGTGTTATGCTTTTAAGTTGTTATCACAAAACACCCCTAATAAATTTGACTCTATAAAGTGTGTGCACATTTTCTTGAGATGCATTTGGACAATCTTGATAACAATTCCTTACATAAATCCTAAACCAAGTGTCACAATCTCTGGTATAATATTAGGAACCTTTAAACAAATGGCATCATCACAGATACTTCTTCCATCAAGGTTTGCGAGCAGCACATCAAGTATGAATAAACACCCTCACAGAAAGGCCATTTCCATTAGATTTGCCCCTTATCCAAGACGATCTTACCAGCACTTGCCAAGAGTACACATTTGGAAAGCTCCCCTCCCCCAACCAACAGGTATCAAAAGTTATGTCCATTCTGGGATTTGCTGCAGGTGTTGGCAAATTCCTTGAGGGAAATGTCTGGCCACATCTGCAAAGATAAGAGGGACATCTGTAGCTTGCCCAAATTAAGAGTCACTGTCCTCACCCTTTGTGCGATTCTCACTCAACCTGCCTGGGAAGAGTTCCCATTTCTTTCCTTCATGCGGTCCTCACATCTGTCAGTGCATTCAAAGCCTTTTGTCTGGCAACGCAACCCGCCCCAGCAGACTCCACAACTCCCCGAAGTATTATTATCGGCGTTCGTGTCAGGCCAACTCTTCTTTGTGCATGACAAAGCTGTGATACAGTCAGGCTAAAATTACGGGTGATCTATGTCTTGCTGTCAACCCTGGAGATACGGCTCACATCATTTTAGCACCTGCGATTCCCCACCGACTTACTTAAAGTAGGGTATGACTAAATTGTCTGCAGTCAGAGGAGAGACGTCAAAGGCTCGGCCCGGACACAACTTCACCCTTCCGCCTGTAAGGGCCTCATATCCGAGAACTAAACCTGTTCAGGCAGCTTTCCAACGATGCAGGGTGGCCGCAGAAAGACTGTTGTGCCACTTGCTGCAAGAGGCCTCCAGAGGAGACCAGCTTACGTCAAGGGCACAGCGGAGGTCACACACCACAGAAGAAATGCGAGATGGACAGAGCACGGTGAGAATGTAAACATGGCAAAGTCACACTAGTGGGCGCTGTCACGTCTCTGCCACTCTCTGACCTCAGCGTGATGCCCCTGGCAAGATTTATGGGGGGCTGCTGTAGAATGGATGAAGCTTGGTTTGGCTGAACTATGAGGAAAGCAGAGGAAAGCAGTGGGCAGAAGATTTAGCCGAGAGGGTTAATGCCTCCGTTTGCCCGAAGATAACAGCTGAAGATCTGAAGGTCGTGAGCTCGAGACTACCGGAAGCCTCTGTGAGCAGCAGACCTTGCAAACTGCGGCTGATTAAAAGCTGAGTTCCAGCTGCCTCGTGGGAGGAGGAGTGTGCTGAAGTCAGCTGCGTCTCTGGTGGGTGCAGGGAAGACTCTTATCAGCCAGCAGAAGACAGACGGGTGGCTAGGAAAGAGGGCTAAGTCCAGAAAGAAAGATCTGTATGAGTGTTGTTCTTGAAAGATAGAACGTTTCTGTAAATTGTAAAAACCTTCGGGTTTGTGAATAAAAGTCTGCCTATGTTACAGTCATTAGAGAAATCTAGTGATCTTAAGAAAGGCGGTATATAAATACATGTATTATTACTATTATTACTATTATTACTATTATTATTTCACTATGGGGGGTGGCCTGCCCCAGGTGATGCACTGGATTTGGGTGACACATCGCCCGCTCACCTGCTGCCACCGCCTGGTGGGAACCTCTGGCCTGAGCACAGTGGGGGCCCCCTTCCAAGTATGGGCCAGAAGGTTCTCATAGTGCGCTTGTGCGAGGCTTGTGCAAGCACACTGGGCCTGTGGGAACCTCCTTCCCAGAGATTCCCATCAGCCTAGAGCACTTGTGCAACGCTCGCACAACAGCATGATGCCCCTTCTGGCCCGAGTTCAGAGGGGCCTGGATCTTCAAACTGGGGCTGAAGTTCCCAGAGGCCATGCACATTTGCGCACTTATGCAAAGGCAGGGTGATGGTGCCGGGTGGGCAAAGGTGCATCACCACGCCCACTGCCCGGGCATTCTCCCCCCACACCAGGTGATGCAAACCATAGTGATGCCACTGATGAAGAGATGCATTACAATAGGATTGGAGAGATTGCCCAGATAAACCTTAATGCTCATCCTCATGTGTGGAAAAAAAGGCAGGGCCTTTTTTTGTGTGTACACACCACAGATTTGCGATCCCTGCCTTAGGGTGGATCACTCTCTTAATCAACTGGAGCTCTGGCAGAAGTAGATTACAACGAAACACTCACGGTTCCTAGCCGGTCCCTAGCCGAGTACACCATGAGACAAAGCGGCCACCCCCACAGTGTCTACAAAGCCGAACCTCCTACAACTGCCGAGGACCAGCTAATCAGCGGTCATGCTCGTCCCAGGTTTACTGCATAATTATTAGCCCCATTTCTCATGCTTAACCAAGTTTAAATTGGCAGAAATAGCCTAACCAGATTACATTTGCACAGGCAGGCCAACAGAGGCCGTTTCCTGCAGCTCAGCAAGCTTAATCCACCAGTGCGGAAAATGTCAATGTTATTCCTGTTAAATATTCCACTGCAAGACACTAACCTCATCCTGGGGATGGGGAAGCCTTTCGATGGACCTTCAAGCTATTCCTCAGGGCTGGAGCAGCAGCTGAGCTGTAAAGGCTCCCCCCCCCACCCCGTCACAATAAACCTCCCACCTCCCACAGTGGATAACTACGAACGTTTGACAGACGGCACAATTAAATACCTACTGCTGCAGAAACACTTCAAAAGATCTTTCTAAATTATGCTCATTGCCATGTTGGCAGCAATCACTTATTGGGGGCGGGGGGAGAACGTTCTTCAGGAAAGAATCTGTCCCACTCTTTGAGACCAACCGGGGCATTCCTAAAGGATGTGTAGCCGGAGAGGGGGGGAGAAACAGCAGGCTCCCCCCCCCATCGTAGTAGTGGTAACATCATCACAATTACTTCCACCCCAGTCTGTTTTTTTAAAAAAAAATATGAACAAAGCTGGTTTCGTTTGCATTTACAGGGCGGATGGCTGGCTGGAGCATCTGCCCACTGGCCCCACCTGCCTGACAGCTGCCCACTTGACCCCATGATTCATGGGGTGGGGCAGGTGGGCAGAGCCACTCCAGGCAGACTCCCGTCCAGTGGTGTCATTCAAATGATTTAGGAACAGGAACTCACTTTTGATTGGCACTTGTCGGGAACCCGGAACCAGCCACGGAGCCCGTTAGGATCCGGAACGCCCGTTCTGGTCTGTTCCCCCTGAATGACATCACTGCTCCCGTCCCTCCAACGCAAAGCCAGAGCCAGCTGAAAGGGGCAGGCGGCTGGCTGGAGCCACACGGGTTACGCTTGCCTCTCCCTCCTCCGTGGCACTGCCTCCAACGCCCACCACCCCAGTCCTCCACCCCGAACAGCAGAGGGGTGGGGGTGTCCCGCCTCACTGCCCTCATCACCATCACCATCAGTCGCTACTATTGCCCCCCCCCCGCATCACTATCAGAGTCAAATCCACCTGAACCCAGTTAGTCCAACACTCAGGTCACGTGCACAACATGAGTGAGCTGGTTTGAACGACGTTTTGCGTTTGGAACCAGTCCTACGCAGGCTGGCTTTAAGCCAATTGGGCCCCGCGACAAGGGGGGGCACACTAGAATAATCCAGTCTTTTATACAACTTTATATTAAAATATGCTTAGATCCGTTTGGTCCATTAACGCTAGTGCATTTTTAAGTGTACGTTTTGATTTCATTCTACCGTGGAGAGATAAAGACAATACGTTTGACCTTGAAGACTCTGCAGACTTGACCCTGAGGCCCCTCAAAAACGTTTCCAGTTGAGCCCTACAGCCAGCATCGTCATCCGCAAGTGAACTCCCAGAACGCTGGGAGAGACTTACGCGGGGCTTCGCCGTGATTGGCTGCCCGCCCATTCCATTCCGCGGCTGCCCTGGCCTCGAGGGGTGCCTGCTCGCCGGGGGAGACAGGTGGGGGGTGCGCCGGGTGCCTGGGCAAGCAGTGGGGGGCTGCGTCAACCGGGGGTAGCCTCCCCTCGAGGCCAGGGCAGCCACAGAACGTAACGGGCGGGCTGCCAATCACGCAAAAGTCCCTCCCACGTCCCTCCCAGCGTTCCGGTAGTTCATTTGCGGATGACGATGCTGCCTAAAGCTCCTAAGGCCGGCCCTGCTACTACACAACGAAGAAAGTGCAGGTCATGGTATGCACTTAGCCTGCTCCCCTCACTCCCAGGCACAAGGGAAGCAGCTGCTCCAGTACTAATACGGCTAGTATTAGCCTTGCTCACCCACACAACTGAGGAACCCATCAGGAAATGAAGGCAGAGGCCAGGACGTGTGAGCACCAAAAGTGGACGCTTTTTTGATCACGCGGGACTGGATCTGGATGAAACGTACCATTCAGACCAGTCAAGTGGATTAAAATCCACATTGTAAATACAATGTTAGGGGAGGGGAAAAAACGTGATGTGCCTTTTATTTCCAGCGCTGGGTTGGTCTGTGACTGCAGGACTGAACTGTGCAGCGAACAGTAGCTACAGATTTATTAACACATATAGAATCATCTCTATAAGGAAAAAACAAGCAAGCAATTGCGCAATCTGGTGTAAGTGTCCTTGGACAAGGACAACATGCAAGGCAAGAGATAACTTCCAATTTCCCCCTTGAAATGCGGTAATTGTGGAATATGCTGTTTATAAAAAAAATCTATTATTAGTCAACTGTGATATTCAGTGACAAATTCAAGCAGTGGGAAGAGCATTCAAGGTTAGAAGACAAGCTACAGAATGTATTTGTTGTCTACATTATACTGCTCAAGTCTTTACAATTTCTGTAAGAGTCTAAAAACCATGAAAGGGACCGGAATATTAGTGTAAACTTACCCTGAGTTTGCAATGGCAAGTTGCAAAAGGCTTATCTGAGACCCTTGCGGGAATGACAATGAGGAACAGCTACAGATGCAGAAAAATGCCAGGCAGGCAACTTTCATAAACCTTCAGGTATACACTGCAAATCGTAAGAACCTGGCTGTACACAATTGCTATCCGGAACACAGGGTCTGGGATAAAACTTCTGTATAGCAGCATCCGTGCAAGATACTTTACAGCAGCTGAGAGGGTAAATTTGTACCAGAACAGACACCCTTAAACAGCAGCTGCACAGTTGCTTTGGAAACGATGGCTGCCGCTTTTACTGCCCCCTGCTGGCAACTGATGACATTTCCAGGGCAATGGAGCAGACAGGCACTCAACAGGCAGGCAGTGGGAAACCAGTTTAGCCGGCTGACAAGCAACTCGTGTGCCCCTTCTGGCGACATCACCACACCTCCGACATTAGAGCTGCTCCCCACCACTACCAAGCGGAGGACAACAGCAAGTTGTCTCAGCTTCTCCAGTCAGTGGGCCACAGCAGCTAATGCCAGGAAATTTTACGTCACTTTGCAGGCAATGGATGGGATCAAGAACTGACTAGGATCTTTACGCCACATTAAATTACAGTGCACAAACAGACCAGCCCAAGTTGTCGGATTGCTCAGCAAGGTTTTCAATCAAAGGAGACCTTTAAAAGCATATTAAAAAGCAGACCTTGAAAAGCACGATTGGGGCCAACGTCTCTAGACTCAATATTGGCAAAGGCTTTTTGCCTCCGCAGTTCAGCTCCAACGCAAAACACACAATAAGCACTATGGACAAGCAACGTACAGTGGATGCTCTGCTATCAGCCTCTGGCAAACAGGCCCACTGGTCAAGCAGGAACTGTAAACCGCTGCGGCCACTCCATCAGCATCTACACAGCACATGCACGGAACCCACTTTACAACTAGGAGTAGCACGTTAAATCCTGTCAAGTATCACCAAGTGCTGTTTGCGCTTAAGGGTACAGGGGAAAGGGTCCTAAACCCATGTTTCCTTCTGCTTCACAAAGGCTGGACGCTTCCAGTCAGGACAGTGAAACGATCCACCTTTTCTAATAGGATCAGCTGATACAGCCTCCGTACCAACAATACACAATTTTGTCCTTTCAACTTATTGAGGAGATGGTGACCTGACACCATCATCATTCTGCTGGTGGAAAATGACCTCTGTAGAGCAGTGGTCAGGGAACAGGGGTAAATTACCCCAAATGGGGTAAAAATGAAATTCCTGGGGGTAACGGATGGTCGCGCTGCCGAGACACAGCTGGGCATGCATATGAATCTATATGCATGCCCGGCTGTGTTATGAATCTATATGCATGTGTCTTGGCAGCGCGACCATCCATTACCCCCGTTCCGGTTCCGTCGCTGGCTGGCTGGCTCCGTTTTGTTTTGTTTGTTTTGCTCCGCCCTTTACAACTTCATATTTACACAGCATTAATTAAGCTCATTAACTAATCAAATAAAAAGCAATGGGTTCCAATACGTAATTTTTTTTCTTTTGTTCTGGCGGGGGGCAGGGAACGTTGGCGTATCTAAATATATTTTGGAGTAAAAGGTAAAAAAAGTTCCCTGACCCCTGCTGTAGAGGCTTGAGTTTGTCTGCAAGGCACGATCTTCTGCTTCCAAGCAGTGGCGTCACTAGAATTCGCGTCACCCGAAGTGGGAGGTCAGCACGTCACCCCCCCCATGATGGATCTCCTCCTCCCAAACCATACAGAATAAATTACAATACCATATGCACAACCTAAATGCAGTGTTATCACAAGGGTTGGTGTCATCCCCCATCAACTTTATTTAACTATAGTAGAGATCAAATTAGGAACCAACAAAAAAACCTGTGGCCAATTTGATGACACTCACACAATTAAATACAAGTTCTAGTATTAGCTCTGATACAAGGAAATGAGAACTGACTCATAGTAATGATTTTTTTAAAAAATTGTGATTTTTACATAAAAAGTTGTATTTTCTGTTTTTAGGTTTTGGGCCATAGCTTCTGATAGAATAAAGATATGACACTGGTTTTTTTATTGAATTCCTCATGAAATTCCACATCCAACGTATATAACATGATGGTGTTATTCTGTAAAACCGCAATATAAAAAAAAATTCAATTTTTACATTGTTTTATTTTTGGTTTTTATTTTTTTGGCCATAACCTTTGATAGAAGTAAGATATTATACTCCATTTTTTCCATTGAATTCCGTGTGAAATTCCGCATCCAACGGTATATAGCATGATGGTATTATCTTTTAAAACCGCGATTCTAGCAATTTTGGTCCCTGGTGGTGGCAGCTGGTAGGGCCCGCCCCACCCCACCCCACACGATGCCACTGCTTCCAAGTCTACCCCAGAAGCACGCCAAGTTAGTTAAACATCCTGACAAACCAAGAGCTTCTTTGTCCCTGGAACAGGCAGCACAGCTGTTCTCAGATGCATTTTGCTTTGCATTTTTGCTTGTGGGGGCCACGGCCCCCCCTCTGCGGTGCAGTGACGGTTTTCTGCCATCTCCACTGGGGAAGGGCAACAGCTCCGTGCTGTGGTGCACGACAAGCACTGCAAAAGCCGCCCTCCGGCCCTGCCTGGCTCCTGGACTGCTCCAAAGGGAGCTGTTTCGAGGGCCAGAGGTGCACATGAGTGGAGAAGGGGGCAATGGTGCAGGTGAGGGGCATCATCACATCACACAACCCCAGGTGCCCACTCCTCACAGCCTCACGACTGGTATGCAGTGCTCAGTGCATGCCAGGCAAGCGAGATTCAGACTCGCCTCTGGGCATTTTGCTTGGGTCGATGGAAGAATCCAGTCCCAGAAGCCTTTGGGAAAAGACCAAACTTTGGTTCTGCAGAGCAACTCCCCAACTCCACCTCCCCCCCCTGCCTCCAGCTGGTTGACGTAGGACAGGGGTGATCACACT
>JAJKFI010036520.1:0-36917 GCA_029204185.1 Lerista edwardsae
TAATAATAATAATAATAATAATAATAATAATAATAATAATAATAATACATGTATTTATATACCGCCTTTCTTAAGATCACCAGATTTCTCCAGTGACTACAACTCAAGGCGGTTTACATGGGCAGACTTTATTCATAAACCCGAAGGTTTTTACAATTTACAGAATGTTCTGTCTTTCAAGAACTACACACATTCAGATCTTCCTTTCTGGATTTAGCCTTCTTTCTTTAGCCACTCGTCTGTCTTCTGCTGGCTGATGCTTCCCTGCTCTCACCAGAGACGCAGCTGACCTTCAGCACACTCCTCCTCCCACGAGGCAGCTGAAGCTCAGCTTCTAATCAGCCTCAGTTTGCAAGGTCTGCCGCTCTCAGAGACTTCCTGCAGTCCCGAGCTCACGACCTTGAGATCTTCAGCTGTTTCTTCGGGCAAACGGAGGCATTAACCCTCTTGGCTAAATCTTCTGCCCCTACACTTTACACTTTACACTTTGGCCAAACAAATGCACATCCGTGCTATGCATCAACAGTAATGCGTAATCCGGCCTGAGCAAGGAGTTCCAACCGCACATAGAACTTATTTTCGCAGGAAGGTTTGCTCAAGTCAATACCTGCCCTGCATCATGGACATTTAAGCTCAGCTCAGCTGGTAGACATGACCGGGGGGAATTTATTAAACTTTTTGTCACCTCCCAGTAATCATTTTTGTGATATGAAACGGTGGTGGGAGGAAGCAGGGAGAAGATGGCCTCTCAACTAGACGATGAGAAAGGTCAGTCTTCCTTCCAAGAGCCCTCATCTCCCAATTTTTTCTAAAGTGATCTCACTCCCAACTGGATACATTTAAATTCTGCAAAGACATAAACATGGGAGGCTGCTGGGCAAGGACATTTCGATAATATACTACCATCGGAAAAGCCATACGCATCTGTCTACGAAATCTATTTCCCTATGCCTGTCTTCCTAAGGATTAACAGAGACGGTCAGGGCACAAATTCAAATGTTTGCCCAATCAGAAAACCTTAACTTCACTCTGTTTTCACACAACATGCATTGATTCAGCTCTGCATTGCAGCACATTGTTACCCATACGCATAATCCGAAAATACGAATGAGCCCCTTGCAGGTCATGTGCATTTTATGTTGCATGCTCTACTGGGGCTAGATTGCAAAGCTGACTCAAGCTGCCACAACCCCTGCAACTGAATTCTTCCACAACTACAGTGCCACTAAGTGGATTCCCTAATTCACTGGTTCCCATTTTTTTTTTTAACACCAGGACCCACTTTTTAAAATGACACTATCAGGACCCATCTTGTTTTACGAGACTTTTTTTTAAAGGTGATCTAGAAAGAAATTACATTATATACTTACTAGCCTTTTGTTACCCGGCGTTGCCCAGGGGACAAAGTATCCCCAGCTTCTATTAGGAGAAGGAATGAATACAGGGACAGAATCAAGCAAAGGAGCGTAATGAAATTGTCACACTCACTGAACCATGTCTGCAGGTCCTGTGGTAGGGCAGTCAGCCCTCTGGGAACAGGTAGCTCTCAGATCCGACTGGGTGTTGGACCTCTCTGGATCCTGCTCTTTCCAGCCTGGGCAACGCAGGCAGTGCAAAGCAGTTTCACTTTCATTTTGGATTAGTCCCTGTGCATCACATAACCTGCAGAATCGCTTGTGACCACAGGGTGGCAGCAGACCTCTAGTCCAATGCAATCCCCTTGGTCTGGACATTCTAGCCCCCCTCCCCAAAAAACCGGGGGCTGTAGGGGGGTCTGACCCCCGCAGTGTTTCCTTCCAGGCTGCAAGGTACGTGTGTGCCAAGTTTCGTGGCACTCGGTCAAGGCGTGGGGAAGCCTATGCATAACATACATACATACACGTGCACACACGCGCGCACACACACACACACACACACACACACACACGTCCATTTATATATATATAGATTTAGTTACAAGTAATATTTATTTATTTATTTATTTATTTATTATTTATTATTTATTTATTTATTTGCAAAAAAATAAAACAATCTGTTTCTCATAATGAGGCAGTCCTAATGAATAGCCTCGAAGCTTGAGGGGCTTCCTTCACCCGCCCCCACTACCTGCCATAGGAGAACAGAAAACGTTCATTGCTCTGCAGTTACACAAGCTTGCAAACTCCAGGAGTTCAGCTCTTCGCCGGGCAGGGAGCAGCCATCTGGTTTTTGAGCAGCCTCCTGGCTTTTGGCCATTAGTGATCTGATCTCTCCATCACACATGTTTTCACTGGTCTCTCTGCTGGCACCACCAGAAATCAGGTCACGGCCCACCAAGTGGGTCCTGACACACAGTTTGAGAAATGCTCTCCTAATTTGTTCTCTACCAGCTTCCTCCTGAACATCCAGAGTTGCCCTCTGCAATCCACCTGGGCAAATTTATCTTCATCTTTAAAATGAAGCCTTCGGCATAAACCTCTTGGGTTCACCAGAGACTCCTTATCTTTTTTCTATAACTCATTATTTGCTATTTGTTATCACTTAACACGCACTTTTCCCAGCAAAGTGAATCTGATCCTGCCCTGATCCTTCAAACTCTGGCCTCTTCCCCTCGGCACTGATGGCCACTGCACATGTTATTTTTCTGGTACTTAGTAACAGACTCACCAGTAGCCTGTGTGCAGATTTAATTTATGAATGACGCTCATCTGCTTCAATGGCATTTATTCTAAAGCCTCAAACAGACCAACATGATCACTGGCGTCCCGGGGGGGGGGGGGAAGGTGGGACAAAAGCCCCAGGGTTCCCCCCCCCGTGGGAAGCAATATCATGACCCCCTACCGCGAGTTGCTCAAATCCTAGGGGGGTGGGTGGGATGGGAAGCAGAAACAGGGCCTCAAAATAGTGCCAAACTGAAGCCTGGCTCTCGTCACCCCCTTGCCTTTAACACCCGCACCACCCTTTTTCTCTTTTTTGCTTCTGGGAAGGCCACCTGCAGCTCCTCCAGCCCACAGAAAGCTTCCAATCAAGGAGGGGGGCAGATAAAAAAGGGGGGTTACAGTGATGTGGAAGGCAGCATTTTGGTCCTGGCCCCAGGTTGGGATCACCACTGAATATGGTGGACACAATGAACCGAAAAACAAGAGGCCCAACGTTTACGCGCTGCAGATCTCCTCAGTGGCCGAGTTACAGTGTGAGGCTGCAGGAGCGGCCGTTTCCTCCTCAGCATAATCCTGCGCAAGAGGGTTTGCTCCCCAAATGGCAGCCTTGGGGCCTGGGGTGAATGTCCTGGTTTCTTACCCTTTGTCTATTTTTGTTCTGCATTTCTTGGACATCTTTAACTTCCCAGAAGCTCCTGTGCAGGGGAAGCGGCCTAAAAGCTGCTGGGACATCCATGAAGCTCCCACAAACTTTGCAGTTGCGTTTTCCCGCAGCTATCATGCAGCGGTGTCATGCTGCCGGAACGCTGGGCGGGAGGAACGGGTGAGCGGCAGCCCCATGGGGGCGGGGAAGATGGCGAAACGGAGCGGTACACAATGGGCGGGCTGCCGCTCACCCGTTCCTCCCGCCCAGCGTTCCGGCAGCATGACACCGCTGCTATCATGCCTCTGGATTAGTTATTATTAT
Source organism: Lerista edwardsae (assembly GCA_029204185.1). Taxonomy (NCBI): domain Eukaryota; kingdom Metazoa; phylum Chordata; class Lepidosauria; order Squamata; family Scincidae; genus Lerista; species Lerista edwardsae. Next base: position 3,607 of record JAJKFI010036520.1, read on the forward strand.
TATTTATTATTTATTAAATTTCTACCCCACCTTTCTGCCCGAAGGCACTCAAGGCGGCATTACAAAACTAAAACACAATAAAATAATTCCATCAATTAAAAGACAATAATTAAAAACAATATTAAAAATAAAACATACAACAAGCCAATCCCATGGATCATAAAATGTACAAAGATATAAAAAAAGATGCAAAAAAGCCAGCCAGCCTGTCAACAACTAAAAGCCTGCTGAAACAAATGGTCTTCAGCCCCCGCCGAAATACCGCCAAAGAGGGAGCAGTTCTTAACTCTAAGGGGAGGGTATTCCAAAGTTCTCTCGTTTGCACTCTTACACTCCATCTTCGGGCATCCAGAGTTACCCGTCTCAGCCTACCCAGGCAAAGGTACCTTCAGCTTCAAAAGGAAGCGTCCAGCTGCTTCATTTCGGAAGCTGTTGCCCCTTTGTCTATTTGAAGCTCCATCACTGGGCAGGACACAGCTGGGTCAATTCAGGAAATTCTCGCTGTCTGGAGTAGCAGGATTGGCAGGCACCTGCCACGGGGAGCCAACCCTCTTTGCCTGGGTCAGAGATTCTCCACCCGTGTCTGGCAACGCCTTGGGGCACTGTGACACACGTACAGGCGATAAGACAGATAAACTTTATTACGGTCAAAAGACCAGCCAAAAGTAAAAACATCAAATATAAGTAAAACATCGGATAGAATAAACATCGGAGTATATAAATATACAGAAATATACAAAGGTATATATATAATCAGAAATATACAAAAGTATTATAATCAAATTCAAAACAAAAATCAATTTTAGGGAAAGCAGCACAACATCATAACCTCTCCCCTAAGCCATATCCACTTCCAAAATCTAGCAAACCATGCTCTAACTATTGAAGCTCATCCGCTTTTAGGGACCTTTTCCTGATGCCCATAGCAGCCGTGAAAAATTTGGGAACACTATGTGTAATCATGGGATTGGCGTCAGATAACAACAGGTACATATATTGTTGCTCTGAGCAACCGGGAAATCGGCCAATCCAGGGGGAAACAAGTTTTCCACGTACTCCCCTGTGATATGTACACCTCAGCAGAACGTGTTCAGTTGTTTCTATTTGCTCCATTCCACATGGGCAAAAACGCTCTGTCCAGGGGATCTTTTTATACCGTCCTTCCTGGACTGCTGAGGGTAGTGCATTAAGCCGGGCCAAAGTAAACGACCTTCTATACCTGGGCACTTCCAGGTGTGAGACGGGGTGTCCCTCGTGGCCCTTCCTACCGGCTCCTCTGGGCTCCGCCATCTTCGATCGTGCAAAACCTTGAGAAATGCAAGATGGCGGTGCCCACATCTCATGAAATTGCACGAGACTTTTTAATATTATACGAGACCGCAGACCCCAGTTGAGCCGAAAAGAGGCTGCAGGAGCGCCACGACCACAGTCAGTATGGGAACCTCTGGTCTAGGCCAGCAGGCTCAAAACAACAGCCTGAGGGCCACATCCTGCACCAGGGAAAAGCTGTCCCCGTGCTTTTTTCCAGGCTGCAGCCTCTTGAGTTTCCATCTGCTCAGAAACGTGCACTAAAATGTGCCGCTGCTGCCTGGAAATGGGAGCGCAGAGTCTGCTGAAGCAGCGGCCTGGCATTGGGCTTCCGAGGAAATCAGCTGTATAGCGGTTGCAGCGCCGCGTGGGGGGGGGTTTCCTTAATGAGGCAGTTCACAGTTCGGAGACCGCTTGAAGAGGTGGGATGGAGAAGCCCAGTGGTAGCCCCTCCCCAAATCAAGTAACATCACAATACCTTATGGACGCTATCCAACGTACTTAAGCCCAGGCATGCAGGGACCCTGGCCACAGAGCCCCAACGGAACACGGAAGTTCACCCATTGACTCTCCAGTGAGCGTATGGGATCAGGAAGCCTTGGACAAACGTCCACCCGGGACTGTGTTGTCTAGCAAACCGCATTCAGGGAAATTATTTTGCTCCCAGGTTGGTCTAACAACTTCTCCAAGTTCTCCATGCAGCAGCATGTCTGGGGAGGGGTCCTGTGGGCTGTGTTTGGAGTCACGTCCCAGTTCCATTTGTGTGCAGTGACCCAGTGTGCAGCAGCAATTAAGAAGGCCAATTCTATGCTTGGGGTAATTAAAAAAGGGGTTGAGAATAAAACAGCCAATATTATCATGCCATTGGACAAATCGATGGTAAGGCCACACCTGGAATATTGTGTCCAGTTCTGGTCGCCGCATCTCAAAAAGGACATAGTGGAGCTGGAAAAGGTGCAGAAGAGAGTGACCAAAATGATTACGGGGCTGGGGCACCTCCCTCATGAAGAAAGACTGCAGCGTTTGGGGCTCTTCAGCCTAGAAAAAAGGCGCCTGAGGCGGGACATGATTGAGACATACAAAATTATGCACGGAAGGGATAGAGTCGATAGAGGGATGTTCTTTTCCCTCTCTCACAACTCCAGAACCAGGGGACATTCACTAAAATTGGGAAAGTTAGAACAGATAAAAGGAAATATTTTTTCACCCAGTGGGTAATTAAGCTGTGGAACTCCTTGCCACAGTAGGTGGTGATGGCATCTGGTCTTGATGCCTTTAAGAGGGGATTGGACAGATTTCTGGAAGAAAAGTCCATTGTGGGATATAGGCAATGATGGGTTGTAGCCTCCTTACATTAGTAGTAGGCTACTTCAGAGTACTGGGTGCAAGGGAGTGGCAACAGGATGCAAGCACCTGGTGGGCCACTGTGAGATACAGGAAGTTGGACTAGATGGGCCTTTGGCCTGATCCAGCAGGGCTCTTCTTATGTTCTTATGTTCATTTGCTGGGCATTAAGAATTAACTGCATCCGTTTGTTCAAACCTTGCCTCTGTGCTCATCCAGGTGAGCCCAGCCCTTCCCCATCCCTTTTTCTTTCTTTGATTCCTTTTCTTTTGGACTTTTGATACAAGAAGTTACATTTTGACTCTTTGCCTGTCTGGCCCATCTTCACAGGTGCTACAGCGGGTCGTCCCATCTCTTCATCCCGAGGACTCCATGGGGGTTGGACTGTCAGTTAGAATCCCTGGGGCTCAGCATTCTCTTGGGAGGGTCTTTCCCCCAGATGAGCCCCTTCTGCCAGGCCTCCATAGCCTGAGATAGCGTCACCTTTTCAGCAGGAAGAGGTGCCCACACGCTGTTCGGTAGGTGCAGCTCCCCTTGGTCTGCCTGCTCTTGCCTGGCAAGGCCAAACCGGTGTGCGTGCCAATATGTGCTTGGTGGTGGTGGGTAGGCAGCTTCCCATCAGAATTTGCTGAATTCTGCAAGAATGTAAATAAAAGTCCTGCACAGAGAGGAGGCACAACCGCACTCAGGACCAGAGCACTAGCCGGGGGGGGGGGGTGCGGGGTGTCACTCCTCCCCCACAGCTTGAATTTGATTTGAGAAAATTACCACTGACTAACAGCCCATTCATCATTGGCCTCGCTTTAGATTAGCTGGCAAACACTACGCTGTCAGCTGCTAATGCAAAATATAATTTCTGGCTTCCTATCTCAGCCATCATTCAACAGGAAGAAGAGAGGACTCAATGGAATATTTCCTTCAGATATTACAAACAAACTTTTCTGGAAATGGAAACACTAGAAAATGGGGAAAAAAAATAACTGTTTTCCAATATGGCTGTGCTATTGCAAGACAGACAGACAGACAGACAGACAGACACACACACACACACACACACACACACACACACGGTTGAACAATGCCTTGTTCATTTCTTTCCAATATGGGAAAAACCTGCCCAACAGCTGCCATCAGTTGACACACACATTTTAGGTAGCTTGTATGGTGTTGTGTCCCAGTGTGTGCAGTAGACCTGCTCACACGCTTTTCCTGAAAGTCAGATGTTCCCTTCTATTCCCAAATGGGTAAGACCCAAACCTTTGATGGTATTCCTGGTTGCAGATCATTATTCTCCACATCCATTTTATCATATGTTATCATCCTTTTTTTTAAAGCAGCATATAATAATTTCCAAGGCCTGTCCAATGACAAAAGGCATCTTTTAATTACTTTTGCTACGGACTTATGGTGCAAGGTCTGATCTGGCTAAGGTTCTCCGTGTTCCGGTCCTCTCAAGGCTGAAGTATTGTATTGTGTTCTACGTGGTACTACCCATCAAGATGATCTGGAAACTTACATTGGCACACGACTGAGAAGGATTTGCCCGTTGGGGGCACATTATGGGGAACTCATGACAATTCAGAAAAGCACCCCCCCTTTCACTCCCTTTGGAGGGACAGAGAAAATGGAAGGCAGGTTCTTTGCGACTGTTTTAGTTGGTTTTGCTCATGTGCTGTTCAGCTGCTTTTCAGGAGTCCAAACCAACGCATCGCTTCACTACCTTTTGTGGGACGCTAAATACATAATTGCACTGTAAAACTAATACTATAACAAGATGGTGGAGGAACTGCGTGTTCCACAGGAAACAAGTTTTGCATGTTTCTTTTCATTTAAAAAAATACCTGGATAATCAAACGGGCACCATCTGCATTGCTGCCAGTTCAATTCAACTCCTTTTGCCAATAAACAAACCATCACAAAGGGCAGCGCTGCCAAGAGCTAATTTTCTCCCTTCGCCAAGACTGTGGATTACAATAGCTCAAGCCTGCCAACAACCCTATAGCTTTGAGCAGCCAGGAATTCACTTTTTGTTTGTTTCCTCGCTAGTAATGACATACTGTCAGCTTTCTACTCTCTCAGGTAAATAAAAACTATGTAAACAATGGCACAGAAGCTTTTAAGAAACCACTCAAAACATTCAAAACTAGAATTAAATTTGGTTCATGTGGGCCTACTTGTCAACAAAGGCAGATGAGGTGGCAAAGTCCCAGGTCTCATAAGAACCTAAGAAGAGCCCTGCTGGATCAGGCCAAAGGCCCATCTAGTCCAGCTTCCTGTATCTCACAGCGGCCCACCAGGTGCCCCAGGGAGGCACGAGACAACAAGATGCTTGCATCCTGTGGCCACTCCCTCTCATCTGAACGACTTCAGTGTTTCCTCATATGGGAGGTGCCCCAGCCGCACACACGATCCGGAAATATCTCTAGATATCCTAAGTCCTTGGGAAGGACATGAGATTTGGAAAACACCAGCCACAACGACAAGGGCGGCAAATTATTATTAATAACAATAATAATAATAGCAGCAGCAGCAACAATCATCATCATCATCTCTCCATCGGAGCAGAAAGAAAACTGCCCAAATAGCAGGGGAACAAAAGATCGGTTATTAATTGATAAAATGATTCTGGAAAACTGCAAAAAAGAGAAGGACAAAAGTAAGTGTAGCCTGGATAGGGTGAGGGTTAGGATAGTCTACCAAAATCGTTTGATTCCTAGCCGCATGATTGGAACATTTGTTCCTTTACCCCGGGCAGAGTACAGACAGTGGCCCTGGGCCCCCACAGTTCTGAGCCCATTATGCGCAGAACTGAGAAGACCCATGTAGGGCTCCACAGCTCAGGAAGGAGAACTGGATTTGGCGGCAGAATCTGATGCCATCTCCACCCCCCTCCTGGCCCTAGTTTACTCTCCAGTCCAGACCTCCCCCCACCCCCCAGTTCTGCTCAGGGCTTTCCCAGGCTTCAGAATGCCTTACAGAGCACAGCAACGTCACTTCCTCTTTTGGTGAAAACTGGAAGTCAAGTTTGGGGGGTTGGGGGGGGGCCGGGGGGGGGGGTCAGCATCCATGGATTTTTAAATCTGCTAATTTTGAACCAGTGGAAAATGCGGGGGTCAGATGCAGTGATGTCATCTGGTAATGAAGAACGGGAATGCTGGGCGGGACTTACGCATGATTGGCTGCCCGTCCGTTCAGTTCCGCGGCTGCCCTGGCCTCGGCGGGGCGCCTGCTCGCCGGGGGGGGGGAAGGGTGGGGGTGCACCAGGTGCCTGGGTGAGCAGCAGTGGGGCGCGCCCACCAGGGGCAGCCCCCCCCCGAGGCCAGGGCAGCCGCGGAACGGAATGGACGGGCTGCCAATCACACGTAAGTCCCGCCCAGAGTTCCCGTTCTTCATTACCAGATGACATCACTGGTCAGCTGTATATTTCTGTGCCCAGGAGAAACATTATCTGTCCCTGACAACGATGGAATCCTACCTGAGACAACAAGGTAATCTCTGCTCACATATGGAGTGATTTCCACTGCCCCCTACAGGCAGGAGAGTGGGACAGAAGAAGCCGCACCAGTGACTGGGGAGTTCCCTTACTTGATGGCATGACCAGGTGAGAGCCCAGATGCCACATGAGACACCTGGGCAAAGAGGTCCACACATGAGCACGGTGGACTTCTGCAGGTAATAGGTGTTGGGAGGGGGCCAAGGGCATCGACCAGGGTCAGCCTTGCTCCTAGCAGAGGTAATGAACGATCCAGAGAAGAGACAAGCAGAGGCATAAAATGGCAAACTCCTTTCCTCTCTGAATCGGCAGGCAGGGCTCAGGAACCCCCAGGCCTACATGAGCTGCTATTGCCATGTCTTCTCACTGTCCAGAACAGCCTTCATTAGAGGCCTTTCAGCAGAGGCAGATCTAAGGGAGGACAAAGCTCTAAGTTCTGCAAGAAGCCTTACCTTGCAGTGGAAATCACTCCTCTCCTGCACCGTTTTAGCCAATCCTCACAGGGAACAGCAACATCTTGGCATTGCTTACTGGCTACATCAGCAAGGGAGAGGAGGGATTCACATGACAGGGTAAGGCTTCTTGCAACACTTAGAGCTTTGCCCTCCCTGTAGATCCGCCTCTGCCTTTCAGCACAATCCTGTGCATGTCTACTCACAAGGAACTCCCATGGTATCCAATGAGGCTTACTTCCAGGAAACGGTGCACAGGGTTGCAGCCTTTGTCTTCACTTAGAACAAATCCAGTCTTGATCTAAAAAGATGTAAATACACATGGAACTCCCTGTCTGAAACATACTTTTGCTTTCCCCCTGGAAATCTTGATGAGCGCGATGTGTCCTTGGTAAGCCTGCCAAGTTTCACTTCCAGCCACAGGAGCGTTTCCAGCTCATATTCTAAGAATATCTTCCTTTGCTCACAAGGTGAGATGATTCACAAATATAGCACATGTTAGATTTATCATCTGAGCAAGTTTTGATTTTACCCTGGCCGTTTCCAGAATCTTCCCTCAAGAGATATCAATTATGGAAAAGTTCTTTTCTAGCATGGTCAATATCCTCTCCTTCTTGACCTTCTCAGAGATCTTTAATTTTAGTATTACATTTCCCTAATTCATAATCCATCTCCTCGACCACATTTTTCTGTCTTAATTTCCTCCTAGGATGACTGCAGCACTTGGATGTTCCCATTTTGTTTTAATGACTCTGGACTTTGCAGTATTCTGAAGCTATCAATGCTGCATCTCTTCCCTTCTTGCCTCACAACACAGTCCATGACTGAGGTCTTCCAACACCTTGAGCCCTTTGGCTGCATCCAAAGTTTCAGTTCATTACCTTGCTTCTGTGATTTTGTTTCCATCTCCAGTCTTTGACTGGTACGATCTTCAAGCACATTTAATTCCTTTGAGAAATAGCTGTGGATTCCGTGGTATCAGGGTCACTGGGAAGGCACTTCCATTCGTACATTTGCTCCAGCTCTCCCCCATGAGTGGCAGGTCCACCAAAAGCTATTCCCTCCCCAACTTCCAGGGACAGCTTTTGCAGCCATATGTATTGCCGTGGCAAGAGGAAAGACACCAAAAAGCCCTTGTCCACACGCAAAAGTCCATTCAAGTTCACAGGATCCAACCCTTCAGTATCAAAACAACCTAAAGGACCTCTTCATCCCTGACACCTCATGTATCTATCTTCTGGTCCAATGTTTCCAAAACCGCAGATCATGACCAGATTTTTGGTGGGTCACAAAACTGACAAGCTGATACCTTACAAGAAAAATAAGTATATTGAGTCCTATAGAAACTGAAATGGAGCAGCACCTACACATTTATTTGCAAGGAGGCAAATGGGCCTCAGTGCCTTTCAAAGGCCGGACAAAAGGGAACAAAGTGCCATCAGAACAATCCTTATCTGATGAACGTGGAGCTCAACAAGTGCTCCAGAGGGTGCCTCTCCCCCTTTCACTAAGAAGGATAAAAAGAGAGCCTTGAGAGGCTGGTAAAAGTGACACTTGTAAAGTCTCATGCATCTGGCTGGGTCCCAACAGAGTGTCATTCTAAGAAGCAGGTCCCAGCGCCAGCAAGTTTAGGCACCAACCACTGCTCTGGAATTGTGATCAAGGTTCTTTGGTCTGCCTTGATTATTCTGCGTTCCTCATCAAGAATACGAATAACCGCTTCCTCTAATTACATTCACATCCCCAAACCACTCAAAATCCATTAACTTGATTAGTATGAAAACAACCTGGGTTGTGTAATTCGTATTACACTTGATCAAGGAATAAAAGTAATGCATTAGAAGGGCACTGATTTGTTATTCTTCTACTGTAATTTTTCAGTTGATAAATTCAGCCCCCCCCATGATTTGCCCATTCATAGCCTGTCCAATCCTCCCTAAACTCCCAAGTGGGGATACCGCGGTGCCGGGGCGGGATACACTGCATGGCACAGGGAATGTCTGGCTACGGGACGTCTCGTCGGGGTGAGGGGACATTTGGCCCCTTGCCCAAGGGTGACCCCCGGCAGCCACAACAAGTCAGCCCAGATCGATGCGAGTCCACCTTGATCCAGGCAAACCGGAGAGGATCAGGAAGGGGGACTGACTAGCACATAGCACCACCGCCCCCCCTGCTGCCGCTCCAAGGTCAGCCCCTTCCCCGTCCTCCCCCTGCCTTGGGCTTATCTGCTCCAGGGGGCTCCTGACAACCAACAGTTCCAGTGGGGGGGGGGGGCTCCGGCCTTCCTCCTGCCGCACCTGGGCCTTGCGCTGGGTCCACCTTCCACCGGCACAGGACTGCCGCAACCACAACCACATTCCACCTTAGCACTGGGCAGCCCTGCTCTTAGCATTTCTACAAAGCAGATTCAGTTTATAACTGCATCAACATGTTATTGGTGTAGAATTAACGGGTTTCAAAATTCATTATCTTACTGTGCCTACAGCATGACAGAAGCTAACCTTATAGACTAGGGCTGCAATCCCTAGTAAGTCCAGAGTAAGTCCCACTGGAGTCAGTGGTGCTTTCTTCTGAGCGGACATGCACAGGACTGCAGTGTAGGTTTCTGCCATGCAGTGTATGGAGATGCCTCTGACGGGGATCAGAAGCCTCAGCCGATTCACTCCTCCACCCACTTCCCTTGCAGAGGTGTCACAAAAATGGCCTGTGGGCTCTTTATCCAGTCCTTGGGGCATCCCAGCACCACCATCAGCTGCTCTCGGCTCCTGGGTTGTGCTGAGACGGCAAACCCCAGATTGGTTGTTTCCAGTGCTGTCATCTAAATGATTTAAGAACAGGAACTCACTTTTGATTGGCACGTGTCAGGACCCACCCACTGGAAGTGATGTCATAAGCCGGAGGCTGGCGGAGCCCTGGTCTACCCGCGGCTGGTTCCTATGGGTAGACCCCTTCGCCCCTCTAGGAATCCAGAGTCGCTCCCTTTAATCCTCTGAGTGCCGGCCAACCAAGAAGGAAAGCTCTTTGCAGAGGAATCGGGAGGGGGGAAGAGGGGGGGAAGCACCGCAGAGTGAAGTAGGCAGAGTCAGCCCTAATTTTAACAACTGGAACTGAGTTCCCCCACATTCCCCCTACATGACATCACTGGTTGTTTCCCCCGAAGGTGCTTTGGGGCTGGTCCAGCCAGGTGCCCCATGTGGTTGACCTCCGACGCCACCCTGGGGAAATGTCACCAAGACAGATCCAAAGCCTGAACACGTATTAATCCACGGCAAGCAGCAGCATATTTCTGTGTTCAATTCTGCCCTTGCGAATAGCTCTGAAGTTTGACTTCTTCCTGTCCGTTTCACGCAATGAATATTTCTCCAGAATGTAGTATGATCTCAGATTTCATTTAGCATGTCCTGCAGAATTTCAGTTTTTACCAGTGCAAAACTCTGGGATTTCAAGATGCCAGCAACAATCAGCCACAATCCAGAAATAAAGTGGTACCACGGTATGAGTACTTCGTCAAAAAATAAACATGAGCGGGCAGCCTGCAAAGCGGATAGATGCACGTCCTCAAAATAGCAGTTCTTCCATCTGGCTGTGTTCAGGTAAGCTTTGCTTTGACAGATACCATCACCACCACCCAAAAAAATAAATAAATTCAAAATGCAGTTTCTCATCAAAAAACGTGCTATTATTCCCAGCTGCACCTTTTAAGGCAGCAAACCTTTTAAGGCACAACCCGAACCTAGAGTTAGGCTAGCAGAAGTCCCTTGTGCTGGCCCAGGAGTGTTGCAATGGCATTTGGACCACGCTTGGAGTCAGGAAGGGCAGCATATGTCACTTTGCCAGTCTCCCCAGTCCAAGAGGGTCGCAAACATGCTTTAAGGAACATTTGTGACACTCCTGGACTGGCACAAGTTGTTTAACTCCAGGTTAGGGTTGCATGATAATAACCCTAAGATAATCACTTTTAAAGTGCTGCTGATCTCTAGATGTAAAACAGGTTGAGGACTTTCTATACAGAATCCTGGCTTAGAATCTTCAAACATTAAGCATTGGAAGGGACCAGGGAGTACACAAAAATCAGGGCTTAAGCTGCTTCAGAGAAGAACCTAAGATAAAAGGATCTACTGCCTCCTAATTTGGGTTAAAGATTTTAGTCTTTGAACAGGGCCTTCTAATCATTTCCACCAATCTTGGCCCATTTGTTCTGAAATGTGTTCAATCCTTCCTTTGGATTTCCTTATTTGCCCAGTCCTGACAACAAAACAGTGACGATTCTCCTCGTATGAAACTTATTTCCAAACGACAATCTGCCATGAATTGAGTGCTCCAGAAGAAACACATTTGATCTGCTGGAACACTCAAATAATAGTCTGCCAGCAGACCAATTTTGTATTTGGTGTTTGATTTGATTGATTTATTTACACTTCCAACAAGAAAGTCTAGTCAAAATGACCTGAAGTGGTGGGGAAGGGGGGAGAAAATCCTCCTTAGGAAAAAAAAATATTTCAAAAAGGTTTTGAAAGCAGAAGAAAAGTTAAAACAAACTGACTTCTTAATAGCCACAAACATTCTTGTGCATTGTGTTTTTAGGGAAGAACAACATACCACCGGGATGCCAACAGCAAATGCACAGGAGTGCCTAAAACAACAACAAACAATAAAATGCTTACACAGCAAACGCCTTGCCCTGATTCAGGAGAGAGAGGTAAGAGATGGCCTGGAGAACTGCGGCAGAAGAATCCCAATGTTCCGATGGCTCCTGCCCCCAAGAGAAGTGACAGGAGCTTTCCCCATCTCTCTCTCTCCTCTCTGCTTCTCTCCCCCGAGGCAGTTGCATAGCTATGGGGGGGGCAGAGGAGGAGGGAGCCTATGGCAGCAGGGGGCACGAGCCTTGGGGCGCCATACGGTGGGGGGCGCTGTTCACATGGCGCGCCCCATCCCCCAAATGGCGCCCACCCCACCCCCGCAACTGCCCAGGCCCACCTCTCCTCCGCCGTGCGCCCCGCAAGCCGGGGGAGAGATGGGAGCTTGCCTGCGGGCGACGGAGGCTCAGCTGTGGTGCGCATGCCCAGGCAGCTGCTTTGCCTTCTGGGCCTTTGCAGCTCCGACAAACTGGACTTCAAGTCCCAGAAGGCAAAGCGGCTGCCTGGGCATGCGCACAACAGCTGAGCCTCCATCGCCGGCAGCAGGCAAGCTCCCATCTCTCCACCGGCTCGCGGGGCGCACGGAGACGTTGTCCTTGGAGGCGAGGGTCTCCCAGCCTCGGTGCATCTCCACCGACTTCGGGGGAGGCATGCCCAGGCTGGGAGAGCTTCCATGCGTCTCCCCCCGGCTTCAATTGAAGCCAGGGGGAGATGCACGAAAGCCCCCCCTCTGCTGAAGCCCTGCCTCTGTCGCTGACGTCATGACGCAAGGCGTCATGACGTCACGGCGTGGGGGCGCAATGCGTGCCTTGCCCTGGGCGCGGGCAAGGCACGCTACGCCCCTGGGGGGAGGGACAGCACAATAAGCACTGCAGGCACCACAAAGTGGTGTGTAAGCGACGCCTCCCACACACCGTTGGAGCCAATCTGGGAGGCGACAGCAATGGCAGGAGAGCCACCTCCGCATGCTGCCATCGCCACCAAGAGTGGCTCTGATGGTGAGTGGGAGGGGCCGTGCCTGCAGTGCTAGCTGTGCCACCCTCTGTAGCTATGCTGCTAATCAGAGGAGGGAGAAGGCCAGAGATTTGAGTAACTGAGTTGCACACAGAGCTAAGGGAGTGGATAGTCACCGGCTGCTTCTATGGCTTCTCAACAGACTCCCAAGCTGTTATGACTTTGTCCGTAAACTGTCAGAGCGTACAGCAGCGGAGGCCTAAAGGCCAATGCGCACAGTCCAGCAGCCCCCTCCCAGCATGCGCTCTGTCAAGACCATGCAGCAAAACTGCACAGTGAAAACATACTTTAGACCAGAGTTACAGACTCTCACGATATGTGTGCGCACATTTTCAGTTTAAACCAGGGATGTCACTTCCACGGGCAAGAACCAGCGGAGAGGATCCAGCATTAAATCAGCCTCGTCAACATGTATTGATAATTGCAACACTTGTGCCCGATAAGGACCCACCGCAGTCCCCTCTCTGGATAAGACTGAACTGGGAAAAAAAAATTGTAGAAAACAAGCACATCTACGAAGGGTTATGTTGAAACAGCAGACAATTTATGCAAATAGTGACCGTGTAATTTGCTGAAATGAACCATTAGGAATACCTTGTGTAGGTTCATCCACAGCTTTTCTTTTTCTGCTGTGACTGTTGTAATTCAGTCTGAGCTCTTGGCCGTATTCACTTAGAGTCTCTCTGGATTCATACGATGGTCTTGCCTTTCTCCCGTCTTCGCTTTCGTCTGAGGAGCTCGTGTACGCAAGATCCATTTCATGTTTTGCTTTGGACAGGGGCTGATAGGGTTTGCAGTCCATCTGCTCCATCTCCGATTGAGCAGGCCCAGAATCATGAAAACCAGGAATGGAGACTCCTTAAGGGAACAGTTCTGGAAGAGACAAGGTGGTCAAACGTAATTAAATTCACATTTCAAACAGACTGTATGAGCATTTTTTTACTTGATTTATTTACGGTAGTGTTACTCAAACGTTTCAGAGGCCTTTGACCCTGCTGCCTGACTAATACATGCCAAGGGGTGTGGCTATTGTGGTGACTGGACAGCAGGGCTCCCTCCCCAAGTGGCAACTTGCTTAACCCCTGATGCACAAAGCCTCACCTGACCTGTCAGTTTCACAAACCACCAAAAACTGAGTCACAACCCAGTGGTGTGTCCTGGACCCACAGTTGGAGAACTGCTGCTTTAGGGAGAAAGAGAGACGGGTGAGCTGGTGGCAGTAGCAAAGCCACAAGGAGCAGCACTGTGCATGCTGAGGGCTTCACAGCATGCCACTTAGGCAGCCTCTGCTACTTGCCACCAGAACGGTTCTGGAGCACTGCACATGGCCACCACTGACCAGAACGGCTCCAGCAAGTGGGCGAGGCTGCCTGCTTGGCACGTTGCTGCGCCTGCAAGATTTATCATTAGATTTATCTCCGGAGCTTCTTGCAGATACCAGTCTACATAGAGCTCATTCCACCATTAAATTTAAATTATGGGACGCCGAATTTAATCAGCTCTCTTCTAACCTTAATCCTACATGTTCTCCACCTTTTTTTGGTCTCCCTCCTTCATTTGGTCATTCCCCTAAATATATTAGTTATTTGATTAACCCTATCAAAAGAAGAGTGTCTATGTTAGCAAGATTTAATATTTTTCCCTCTGCAGTTCACCTTGGCAGATTTTCTAACATTCCGTTTGCTTGTAGATTATGTCTTTTTTGTTTTCAAGAACCGGACACAATGGCACATATTTTATTACATTGCCCGTCTCTCCAACCACTTCGTGTCTCCTCTTTCTGGTATTCCAACTGAAAATCTAGCTGCCCTCCTATGTGACAATACACAGGACATTACTAATGCTGTAGCAAAATTTCTAGTTGCAAGTGCCAAACGGAAATCTCCCCCTTAATCCCCCTTTTTTCTTTATCCCTTCCTTTCCCCTTCCTGATTTTCCTTATGTGTGATGCCATTATTTAAAATTTTGTTGTTAATTATTGTTTAATGCCAAGAAAGTTTTCTTGAATTGAATTGACTTACTGCGCTGTATCACCTGCAGCTGCGCTACTGACTGGTGTCTCCCCATAGCAAGTAACTTGTCTTGTGTGCTTAGGGAAATGTGAATAGTCAACGATCACTTGCATTGAGATATTTGAAGCCAGTTCATTACTACAAGAAATTAAACAATCAACAGCACAGCCCAGGGCTGGCTCTAGCAGTGGTGGGGCCCAACGCATGGCATTCCTGCAGGGGCCCCCACCCTGTTGAGGTTTATAACCTCAGTAACTTTAAGAAAAAGAGTTATAAAATGGATGTCTGTTATTTGTAAAAAAGGTCAAGCCTCAACATAAAGAACTGGCCTAACAGCAAATGTTTTACAGCTGTGTAAGGAAACACCTGAAGAGTGATTAATGAGGCTAATGAATAAGCATTAAGGGTGTTCCTAATTGGATAAAGCCAAATTAGTAATGGGCATTCATTGGAATAGACTAGAATAAGAAGCAACAACTTCTAGTATACTTGCGTGCCTCACCAACAAGTTTGCAGCGTAGCGTGCTGTTCCTTTTTGACTACAATTTTGCTAAGTGCTTGGAGACTGAGATATTTTGCTTATTCCTTATGGAACCTATTTTGATTATGTATTTCTGTTTTTGTACTGTCCATGTTTAAAATACACTAAGACTCTTTTTGTAATTAGTGTTTGTGGACAATTTTTATTTGAGCTTCAGCATTTGGAATTTATTTATTTATTATTATTTATTATTAGATTTTTACCCCGCCTTTTGTGCCCGGAGGCATGTCTTCCGGGAGAAGAACCAAGCAGATAAGATAAGACTGTGAGGTGAAGCATAAGAAAAAATACTTGCTTTTACCTTCCCTCTAAAAGAAACTCATATTCATCTGCTGTTTTTTGAAATTATTATTAGCCCTCCACAAAACCCCCACTAATTATTAATCGTAAAACACCCTCACTGCGGGGCCCTCACCAAGAAGAGTGCTGTTGGTGCCATGCGCCAAGTATGGCACGTGGAAACAGTGGGTGGCGATAAGAGAACGCAACCACCAACTGCTTCCAGGTGCCCCATTTTGGGATGTTCAGAGGCAAGGGCAGGTGGGAGGGCGCAAGGTAAAGCTGCTCTGCTTGCCCCACTGACTTGCAGCCCATAGAGATCCCAGCTGCTGAATCAGGCAATATGCTCACCCTGCTGGTGTGGGGCCCCCTGAAGAGCGGGGCCCAATGTGATGGCATTGGTCACATTGGCTTAAGGCCGGGCCTGGTACAGCCATACGGATGTGCATTGGAGACACGTCTGTTCCTGAGGTTTATGCCAAGGGAACAGCGCCACAAGGCTTCTTGAACCTCACAAAGCAAACCCGTCCGTTCTTTGACATTTCCTGCGCAAATTAACCCAAATTGGTCTTTCTCCCTATTTGTTGGGTAATTATAGGCTGCCCCAAGCTAAACAGATTGCCATATCAAGGCTTAAGGATATTCATAATCAAACACTTATAGAAGAAGCCAATAAAACGTGTTCGCCACTTAAACATAACCTATTTCCAGTGGTGGGCCAACTTCCCAGCTATTTGATTCAAGTACAAGATCCTCAACTTAGACGCTGTCTTACTCTCGCACGATGCAATGTTTTTCCGTCTCGCGAACTTGATAATAGATATGTTAAGACCTTACAGTCAGCAAACTGTAAGGTCAATGGAGGTCAACTGTAAGGTCTGGTGTTCAATGGAGACACCAGAATCCCTTAAGCATATTTTATTATATTGCCCACATCATAGAGATATTAGAAATAAATTTTTAATGCCTATATTGGGACATATCTCTGGTTTACCAGAAGATAAAAAGATTAATCTACTACTCTCGTCCCCAAACCTATCTATATTGCTCTCTGTATCATCTTATCTCAAGGCTGTGTTAGCCAGACGTGTTTATGTAAGTTCTAACCCAAACAATGTTGATGGATAATGTATTAGTCTGTATAGTTTTGTGAAATATGTTAATTGTTTGTCTTGTGAGATGCCAATAAAGGGATGATGATGATGATGATGATGATGATGATGATGACATTTCCTGCAGCCTGGCTTGAAGAGTCCCAGCCACACCCTGACTTCTTGAGTACTCGGTCCTCATGGGAGCACCGAAAGTACGGTCAGCTGCCATCAAGGAGTCCAGTGTAGGACTTTCCTCCCAGAAAGTAAAGGAAAATCCACACAGGAGAAGCCATTTCTGATTGTTGGCAGACCCTTGACAATGCTATGGCAACTGCGGGGAGAGACAAGCAGAAGCTCATCATTTTAATCACGCTTTCCAACTATTCCCTTCACGCCACTGTCAAAGGGTCCCCAAACCCTAAGAATGGCTAATATAAGTGAGGAGAGGGTGGCACACAGCTGGATAAGTTGTGGAAAGAATCTGCAGTACTGCCTGAAGCACGGGAGGTCCTCAGCCACTAAGGATCTCAAAGGCACCTAGAACAGCTTTGCCGAACTAGCTACTGGAGTGATTTAGCTACTCCAGAAAGAAGTCACTGATAAGGGTCTGAATCCCCCCCCAGGTTCTGGTAGGTCCCCCCCCCCAGTTAGGTCAAGGATGAAATTATGTTGCAATTAACAAATAAAACTGGGATTTAATGAAACGTGTTCCATTATTCTTTAAGGTCTGAAAGCAGATGTCCTCGACTTTTTCATTTCATCAGCCATACATTTTTCGTGTTCAACAAGATACAGTACAATGTCCTGAGATGCAACTATGAACAATCTGCCCTAACTAATAAATGCCTTGGAAAAAATGGTGATTTGTTTGGTATCCTCCATTCTGTTGCCAAATGAATCGGACAGCGAGAGCATCCACTTTGACAAAACAGGCATCTCCATCACAAGCCAACTCCTCTTATAGGGACCTATTTTCTTTCCTTTTGACTTGCAGTTATAATGACCTAATTTATTATCCCTGAAGCCCACCCTTCTGCAGTGTTGAAATGAACCAGACTGTAGGGGCGGGGGAAATGAGACTATTCTGCCTGAATGTATCAGCTGCAGGAAAAGAAAGGACACGTTCAACAGACCAGGGTATTATCAGACCAGCATTATCCTTTCTGCATTCAGTTAGCATGTCTCTGATAGTGACAAATGTATTAATTTCGGCTGCAATCCTATCCACACATACCGAGGAGTTTGGGCTTGCTACCAAGTTAATGTATAACCAAAAAGAAAACAAAGTTTCTTTTTTCTACAAAGATAAACTAACAACAGAAGTTTTGTACCAACACAAGCCTAATGCAGATTAAATGGTGAACAAACCATTAAGGGACGAACTCGAAGCAGTTGGATGAAATACGGACGTCAACCATGTTTGGCACCATCCTATTGATTTCTGTGGTGCGCTGCCAAAGTAATTGGATTTTTGGCTACTGTCCTCATGTTATTATTAGCAGCCTGGATTCAAACACAGATGCAACTAGAAATGTAAGGTTTAATCTCACCCCAATAAAGGGGGGTTGGCAAATGGAAGTAGGGCACTTCTTCAAGGAATTCTCTGCAGTGGAACATCTCTCCTAAGTGACTCCTGCAGATTACGCACATACCTTGACAAAAGCAAGAGACTTCCTGGTAGTTTTGCGACTGGTCAGCCAACTCCAGGAAGCAGACTTTGGAATGGACAGAGTGACCCAAGAGTTGGAGATAGAAGGCAGAAATTCTGAGCAAGGCTGAGGCTGCAATCCTATGCAAACTTTCCTGGGAATAACCCCCCCCCCTGAACAGAATGAAACGTATTTCTGAGCATAGGATTGCACTGTAAGTGTTTAAATGTAAGGGCACATTTTCAAATGGCTGAACTGTATTTTCAAAGCGAGCGTGTTTTGATCATCTAAACCAGCGGTCCCCAAACTGTGAGTCAGGATTCACCAGTGCGTTGCAACCCAATATTGGTAGGCAAATAGTGAAACCTAAAAGCTGATAGTTGACAAGAAAAACTGAGCCTTATGGAAATCGAAATGAGGCAGTATGGGTATGTTTGCTCGTGAGTAGGTGGCCATGCTCTGGCTCTTATAGAAGGTAAGGTGAAAGAGAACATAAGGCCACCAGAATGGTCCCGATCTGATGAAAGAGCTCAAACATGCCAGAAGGCACCCCCATCCCACCATAGTAAAAAGGATAAAGGTAAAGGTGTAAAGGTTTCCCCACGACCGAATGGTTTAGTCATGACCGACTGCAGGGGGCGGTGCTCATCTCCGTTTTAAAGCCTGTAGACCCGGCGTTTTGTCCGAGGACAAGCTTCCGTTGTCATGTGGCCAGCATGACTATACACCAAGGCACACAGAACGCCGTTACCTTCCTACTGAAGTGGTCCCTATTTATCTACTCGCATTTTTACGTGCTTTCAAACTGCTAGGTTGACAGGGGGATAAAAAGGATTCAATCTGTGGAACAGAACCCACTTGGTGGGTCATGGACAGCTGGGAGCAGCCATCTTGGAAACTGCAGAACTTACTCTTGCTATATTCCTTTTTTGAGTCTTGACAGTTTGAATTTTCAAATGTGGGTTTTTTAAAAAATTGCTTTCAGTTCAGTGCTCTTAGACAATTTTTTTGCCCTAATCTTGCTTTCTGCCAGCGATGTTTCATGGTTGTGCAGCTGTTGCAGTCCACGAATGCCAGTTTGTATTCCAAGAGTGCAATTCGATTGCATCACACTGATGGCACTTCCTGTGTGAGGATGTGTCACTTGCGGCAATGACATAATTTCCAGGTTAATGACATCACTTCTGGTGGGTTCCGACCCAAGAGCCATTCTAAAAAATGGGTCCTGGTCTCAGGCGCGTACCTGGGCGAAACCGCGCCCAGGGCACGTGACGTCATGACGTCGTGACGTCATGACGTTTGGCGGGCTCGAGCAGCAGCCCAGGATGGGAGCTGCTGGCTTGGGGTGCGCGGCGGTGGCTTCCTTCCCCGGGCTGCTGCTCGAGTGCTTAAAGCGCCCCAGTGGCAGGCCGGGACGCCGCCAAGGCACCTCAGGGCGCGGGGGCCTGCAAATTTGGAGGCGGGGGGGCGGGGCGCCATGCCAATGGTGCCCCCCACCTTATGGCACCCCAGGGCTTGTGCCCTTGGGCGCCATACCCGAGATACGCCTCTGCCTGGTCTAAAATGTTTGAGAACCGCTGCGACAGAGGCTTGAGCAGCAGGTAAAGTGAAACTTTTTTAGTCCTGTAAAGCTAGGTGGATCCGATAGAGCGTCATTTTAAAAAGGGGGTCCCAGTGCTAAAAAGTATGGGAACCATTGATATGAACAATTACTGGTACTCCATATTAATCAACTTCAGAGATCCTTAACTTGTCCAGAGGAACAAGGAGAATTCCCTGTGCCCTTGGACACAACAGGTACTTCGAGATATTTGAAAACATAGGCAGCTAGGAGGTTACTGTGGACCTAAAGTTACCTAAATCTACTTCCTATTGACCTAAAACCACGGTTAAACCTTATCTCCCAGTGCTAGCCACTGCTAACCCTTCTGTCAAACTATCTGGGTAATTTGATTTTTTTTTCCTTCTCTCCTCCCCAGGTCCTGGGAACCCAGATTCAAATATCAGTTCAGCCTTGTTTGGACCATATGTGGATATTGAGCAGAGCCAAGTGTTGTGTAATTTAAAAAAAAAAAATCACCCAGAAGGTAAACTGCACAAGCCATGTTTCTGTGACCAGCTCCACTTCCTTTACTTAGAAGTCTTACTGATAAGTGCTTCTTGCTTTAAACAGTTGGGCGCTCACTATAAGCATCCAAGCTTACAGTACTGCTGGAAGCCTGAATAACTGACAAAAGACACTTAACACCACACAGGAAGCAGTTAACGTCCTGTTTAGTGTTAGGTCTATTTTCATCAGTTATTCAGGCTTCCAGCAGCCAGCTCTCTTTGTACTATAAGCCTGAATGCTCATAGTGAGCGCCCAACTGTTTAAAGCAAGAAGCACTTACCAGTAAGACTTTAAAGAATGTCAATGGCTGCACACGGGGGCTTTTATGAATACAGGTGTCCCCCGGATCCATTGTTTCCATATCCATGGGGTGGGTGTCCAGAATGGAGCCCCCAATATACAAGAGCACTTCACAAAGATAAACAGAGCCAAATTATTAGTGGGCAACACTGCAAAGGAAAAGTTGCACACCATTCAATGAGAGGTGCTGCTCTAAAGAAGACAGACAAGCAATGCTGCACTATGTGGGAGGGGAGGAAATAAGAGTGAACACGTGCTTATGTAAAAGGTGAGCTTTTCTGGAGATTGGTCAGCCTGAGCTCCAACAGGATGTTATCGCAACAGTGTCATGGACACCTTCAGTTTCCCCAGTGCCAAAGATGAAACGAAACACTCTCGTTCTTCTCTCCCATCAGAAGAAGAATTGCACTCCTGCCAGAAGGCGGATTGACCAATGAACAATAGGGGCAGCAGGTGAACAGATAAAAGGCAACCTGCCGCATGGATCCTTAAGCCTCTTTGGACTACCTCAGACATGCAAATACAACGCCTTAATGCTCAGGGAGGGCACACTGATCTGACACGCAGCCCCTGGGCGTTTCCTTTTGGGGTTCATAAAGCAGTGGACAGATAACCCTCATGCAGAGATGTAGACTTTTCAGTTTGACAGCGTTAAGATAGATAACGTCAGTCTGAATATTAAACCACTGTCCTAATCTAAAATTCATTAATACAGTATTTAATTTTAGCTGTTAGGTAAGTTAAAACAGTGTTCACTTTATTCAACCACCTTGAAAGCAAACGCAACAGAACGAAACCCGTTCAGGCCGAATGCATTTGGGGGCAGTGATGTCATGCAGGGGGAACGCGGGGGAATTCAGTTCCACTAGTTAAAATTAGGGGTGACTCTGCCCACTTCACTCTCCCTCCTCCCCCCTCCCAATTCCTCTGCAAAGAGCTTTTCTTCTTGGTTGGCTGGCACTCAGAGGGTTAAAGGGAGCGACTCCGGATTCCTAGGGGGGCGAAGGCAGTGATGTCATTCAGGGGGAACGGACCAGAACGGGCATTCCGGATCCTAACGGGCTCCGTGGCTGGTTCCGGGTTCCCAACAAGTGCCAATCAAAAGTGAGTTCCTGTTCCTAAATCATTTGAATGACACCACTGTTTCGGGGATTCCATGGGGTTCTCTGCTTTGCTTCCTAACAGCCCAGTTCTGCCCCCACCTGCCGGCAGAAGGAGGAGGAGGCTGGCCTTGCAGCGCTCTGCCTGCCAGTGCAAGTGGAGTGGCAGTGGGAGAAGGTGGTGGGAGAAAGAGGAATGGGAGGGGGTGTATGAGGCAGGATGGGCAGCACTTGGGTGTCCCCAGAGCCCCCTCGCTTTTCCCTCCCATTGCGTTCCTCAGACCGCCTGGGCAGCAGCTAGGAGCACTTCCTTGAGCACAGGAGCTGCGCATAGCTGTGTCACAATCCAAAGGAGTGCTTGAGCCATGGTGGTTGTCCCCGCACTGGCTCAGAGTATCCCAAACGTGCCAGAAGGCACATTTGCACCTACCCGGAGGCTGGCTGGGCTGGCGTGGAGGCTGGCACCAACTCAGCAGCTGCAGAGCCAGACCTCAGACCAGCTGGCACAGGTGAGTGTGCACCAGGAGCTGGAGGACAGGGTGGCGGGAGGGTGGGGAGGGCGTGTTTTGGGTTAGGGTGGCACAGGGACGTTCGGTCCCAGGGGCAGACCTAGTCAATGCTTCCAATTTGCCTATATAACGGGGGGGGGTGATCTCCCATGCAAATTGGAAGCATTGCATGATGGTCTCTGCTCACATGTGGCTTTTTCAGACACTGACTCAGATTTTTGAAAGTGGAGACACAGGGATTTCAAACTGAAGTCAGCAAGCGTGAAGAACCAACTACCAAAAAAAAAAAAAAAAAAAAACACCCAAGGCTGAGCTCACCGTGACCTTAAAAGTTATGAAGATTAAAGATGCCTTGGCACTGGAAAGATGTTTTGAATGGGTGGAGGAAGGTCCATGCTCCGCATGCCTTCCTGATCTGCGGAGCGCTGATCCCAATGGGTAGACCTGAGCTCCGCTGTTGTTTCTAATGGGTAGACCTGGGCTCCAGAGCCCAGGTCTACCTGCGCAATGCTGTGGGGGCCACTGGCACCCCCCTAGATGGCCCTAAGACAGCACCCAGGGCTCATGCCCCCCCTGGCCCCCCTAGATCCGCAACTGTTCAGCCCAGAACAGGGCCGGGCCGGTGGAGGCCACCCCCAATCTCTCGCTCTCTGGCTGGGCAGTCCTACATGGCACCAGCAATATAGCTGGTGCAGATCCGAGAAGCCCCAGAAGAGTGGCTGGGGATTTACGTGGGGGAAGGGGAAAAATATCCCCTTACCCTGAGGTGACCTCCAGCCATTTCCCAGCCTGCAAGGGATACACGCAGGCCCGGCAGCCTAGCGGTGCCGGCACAGGGTAGGACTGGGCTGCCCGTTTGTTAATGGCAAAGTTGCCCTTGGGTTTGAGAACAGCATGTAATGCCCTGACGCTCCAGGGGCTCGTTCAGGTGCCAGTCTGACGGATGACCTCAGAAGCCGTTGTCGGTTTGCAGGAGGACTGCAGTTGTCAGGCTGGCCTGACTCCACAGTAACTCCTAGCCAGTGGTGGCATCTAAATGATTTAAGAACAGGAACTGTTGTATAAAAAAAAAACGAACCAGTGAGAGTGCAGTGGGCGGAGTCAGCCCTAATTTTAACAACAGGAACTCTGTTCCTGGGCGTTCCTGCAAGATGACACCACTGCTCCTAGCCTAACCTGTTCTACTCCATTGGCTGGAATCCTACATACGTATCAGCTGCTGAAACCACATTGATGGCCATGACATTTAAGCCTCCCAACAGCTTGCAGTCAGAGCCTTCTCTGCTGAGAATGGGAACCCGGCAGGCCACGATTCCTCTGTACAGATGAACCGCGGCGTATACAGAGCACCAAAGAATCCTATCGAGTTGAAAAGGGGTGGGAGGTGGAGGGAAGCCGTTTGCCCTTCCTTGTCCTGGAAACAACGCTGGGAAAAGGAGATACTGCACAGACAAACATGCAGCTCAGCAGATCTGGGACTAAGCAGCTTCTGAATGGATGACTGCCTGGAAAACTCATTTGTATTGCTGGGAGCATCTCGGGGCAAGTCAGGATGCAGTATTCTGCGTGTAGGACTGAAACAGGATCTTCAAAGGTTATTCTTTTTTTTTCTTCTAAGAGCAGCCTTAGTCAACATGTGTGGTTGAGAAGGGGGTCCTCTTCATCCACAGATGCAGAAGCTGAAGACCTGACTCAACGTGGTTCAGACCCACAGGAAGACCCACAGAAGATCTCCCGGACTGTACCAGAAGCTCCTTCCAATCACATCTGGGGGGCTCTCTGAAGCCCAGAGAGGTCGTGTGGGGCCTCTGCAGGCCTCAGGCCATCTCTGATGCAACTGGACGGCATCGCAGGTCACACCTGGAGGTCCGGCCATGTTGTCACGCCCGTCTCGGGGGCCGGACTGATGCCCTGGACTGGGAAGGGCTGGGGGGCGGCCCGTGGGTCGTTAGGGGGTCCAAACTGGCGCAAATAATCCTTTGCAGCCCTTGGAGGTCTTTTTACAGCCGTCTTTATTCTGGTCAACGCCTTCACATTCATCGGGCCCTGTTACTTCACAGGGTCCCGGTATAGTTCACAAAGATTGGCGTCAGTGCCCCATGCCCCCCAAACCCCCGTCTCTCCTGGCCGTCTTCTTGGCCCACGGGGTGGTCCAAGGGGGTGTTGGCCTCTCAGAGGCGGCCTGGTGGGTGGGCCCTGGGCCTATGCTGCCTGGGGGAGCCTCCTCTCTTGGGGTTCGGCGTTGCCACAGGGTCGGGGTCACCCACGGCAGGGTTGTTGATTGGGGGGCTGGAGTCCGTCCTACCGTGCTCCAGGTTGGTCCCGGGGTCCCCCTGGGGTACAGGCACTCCCTGGTCTCGGTCTGTGCCGGGTCCCAGACGTGTACCCCTGTGGGGCAGTGGGGTGTCGGTCCGACCCCTTCCAGTAGTGGGTCTGGTAGCCCGTCAGGGGAGGGAGATCCGCCACCTCCCTGGGCCACCCCCTCCTCGTCCTTCCAGCTAGAGAGAGAGCGACCTCTCCCCAGCGTGGCTGGGCTCCTTATGAGCTGCCCAGCCAGCCGGCCAGGCCCCACCCCTTCCTGTGAGGGCGGGACTTCCCCTGGGACTGCCTCCAGGGCTGACCTCATGGGCTGCTTCATTACCTGCACCTGGGCCGGCTGGTTGAGGCCTTGAGAGGCCTCAGCTTGGCCTGCTCCTCCCTCCAGCTTGCTCCGGCCTCTCTCCGGGTAACCCAGGGAGAGGCCTTGCCCAGGGACCCTTGATAGCCTAGCCCCGGGGCCAGCGGCGTCATGCAGCCGGAACGCTGGGCGGGAGGAACAGGTGAGCGGCAGCCCGCGGGGGCGGGGAAGACGGCGAAACGGAGCGGTACGCAACGGGCGGGCTGCCGCTCACCCGTTCCTCCCGCCCAGCGTTCCGGCTGCATGACAACGCTGCTGGGGACCCCCGAGGTGACACACATATTTCATGATCTGCAGTTTTTCTGCATCCAGGGGGGCTTGTGGGGACGGAATCCTCACTGACGCAAACGGCTGACCTGTGCAGACATTTTAAAAAGCTCCAGTTTTTCATAATACCTCGTTGTAGAAAGCCTGAAGCATTCAAACATCCAACGGAATCCACTGAAGAGATGTGTGACGGGATATCTGCAGACTCCTTGGTCAATCATGTCAGCAGTGCACACGCGTCAATTTTAAACACTTGGTCTGATTTATTTATTAACTGGGTGAAGCAACTGCTTTGGGATGCAATATACGCAGCATATGGACGAATTACAGCAAATGTTGAATTCTAGCTAGAGATGTTTAGGTTTTTTGGGTTTTTTTGTTTTTGTTTTTTGCTATTTTGTTATTTAAAAAAGTGAAAAGTGGTGTTGTGTGTTTCATTCCAAGTTCTCATTCCCAATTCTCATTCATTTTAAACACTTTGAAAGTGCATTAGATAGGAGATATAGGTGATATATATAATCATCATGCCAATAAAGGTTCCTAAACCAAAAAAAAAATCCATTGTCAGCAGAAACAATATCGTCAGCCACAATGTTATTTCTAACTTGCAAAGTAGATTTTAATCATTTTAATTTCTGGAAAGTATCTTGAGCACCAACATGTCGTGTTATGCTTTTAAGTTGTTATCACAAAACACCCCTAATAAATTTGACTCTATAAAGTGTGTGCACATTTTCTTGAGATGCATTTGGACAATCTTGATAACAATTCCTTACATAAATCCTAAACCAAGTGTCACAATCTCTGGTATAATATTAGGAACCTTTAAACAAATGGCATCATCACAGATACTTCTTCCATCAAGGTTTGCGAGCAGCACATCAAGTATGAATAAACACCCTCACAGAAAGGCCATTTCCATTAGATTTGCCCCTTATCCAAGACGATCTTACCAGCACTTGCCAAGAGTACACATTTGGAAAGCTCCCCTCCCCCAACCAACAGGTATCAAAAGTTATGTCCATTCTGGGATTTGCTGCAGGTGTTGGCAAATTCCTTGAGGGAAATGTCTGGCCACATCTGCAAAGATAAGAGGGACATCTGTAGCTTGCCCAAATTAAGAGTCACTGTCCTCACCCTTTGTGCGATTCTCACTCAACCTGCCTGGGAAGAGTTCCCATTTCTTTCCTTCATGCGGTCCTCACATCTGTCAGTGCATTCAAAGCCTTTTGTCTGGCAACGCAACCCGCCCCAGCAGACTCCACAACTCCCCGAAGTATTATTATCGGCGTTCGTGTCAGGCCAACTCTTCTTTGTGCATGACAAAGCTGTGATACAGTCAGGCTAAAATTACGGGTGATCTATGTCTTGCTGTCAACCCTGGAGATACGGCTCACATCATTTTAGCACCTGCGATTCCCCACCGACTTACTTAAAGTAGGGTATGACTAAATTGTCTGCAGTCAGAGGAGAGACGTCAAAGGCTCGGCCCGGACACAACTTCACCCTTCCGCCTGTAAGGGCCTCATATCCGAGAACTAAACCTGTTCAGGCAGCTTTCCAACGATGCAGGGTGGCCGCAGAAAGACTGTTGTGCCACTTGCTGCAAGAGGCCTCCAGAGGAGACCAGCTTACGTCAAGGGCACAGCGGAGGTCACACACCACAGAAGAAATGCGAGATGGACAGAGCACGGTGAGAATGTAAACATGGCAAAGTCACACTAGTGGGCGCTGTCACGTCTCTGCCACTCTCTGACCTCAGCGTGATGCCCCTGGCAAGATTTATGGGGGGCTGCTGTAGAATGGATGAAGCTTGGTTTGGCTGAACTATGAGGAAAGCAGAGGAAAGCAGTGGGCAGAAGATTTAGCCGAGAGGGTTAATGCCTCCGTTTGCCCGAAGATAACAGCTGAAGATCTGAAGGTCGTGAGCTCGAGACTACCGGAAGCCTCTGTGAGCAGCAGACCTTGCAAACTGCGGCTGATTAAAAGCTGAGTTCCAGCTGCCTCGTGGGAGGAGGAGTGTGCTGAAGTCAGCTGCGTCTCTGGTGGGTGCAGGGAAGACTCTTATCAGCCAGCAGAAGACAGACGGGTGGCTAGGAAAGAGGGCTAAGTCCAGAAAGAAAGATCTGTATGAGTGTTGTTCTTGAAAGATAGAACGTTTCTGTAAATTGTAAAAACCTTCGGGTTTGTGAATAAAAGTCTGCCTATGTTACAGTCATTAGAGAAATCTAGTGATCTTAAGAAAGGCGGTATATAAATACATGTATTATTACTATTATTACTATTATTACTATTATTATTTCACTATGGGGGGTGGCCTGCCCCAGGTGATGCACTGGATTTGGGTGACACATCGCCCGCTCACCTGCTGCCACCGCCTGGTGGGAACCTCTGGCCTGAGCACAGTGGGGGCCCCCTTCCAAGTATGGGCCAGAAGGTTCTCATAGTGCGCTTGTGCGAGGCTTGTGCAAGCACACTGGGCCTGTGGGAACCTCCTTCCCAGAGATTCCCATCAGCCTAGAGCACTTGTGCAACGCTCGCACAACAGCATGATGCCCCTTCTGGCCCGAGTTCAGAGGGGCCTGGATCTTCAAACTGGGGCTGAAGTTCCCAGAGGCCATGCACATTTGCGCACTTATGCAAAGGCAGGGTGATGGTGCCGGGTGGGCAAAGGTGCATCACCACGCCCACTGCCCGGGCATTCTCCCCCCACACCAGGTGATGCAAACCATAGTGATGCCACTGATGAAGAGATGCATTACAATAGGATTGGAGAGATTGCCCAGATAAACCTTAATGCTCATCCTCATGTGTGGAAAAAAAGGCAGGGCCTTTTTTTGTGTGTACACACCACAGATTTGCGATCCCTGCCTTAGGGTGGATCACTCTCTTAATCAACTGGAGCTCTGGCAGAAGTAGATTACAACGAAACACTCACGGTTCCTAGCCGGTCCCTAGCCGAGTACACCATGAGACAAAGCGGCCACCCCCACAGTGTCTACAAAGCCGAACCTCCTACAACTGCCGAGGACCAGCTAATCAGCGGTCATGCTCGTCCCAGGTTTACTGCATAATTATTAGCCCCATTTCTCATGCTTAACCAAGTTTAAATTGGCAGAAATAGCCTAACCAGATTACATTTGCACAGGCAGGCCAACAGAGGCCGTTTCCTGCAGCTCAGCAAGCTTAATCCACCAGTGCGGAAAATGTCAATGTTATTCCTGTTAAATATTCCACTGCAAGACACTAACCTCATCCTGGGGATGGGGAAGCCTTTCGATGGACCTTCAAGCTATTCCTCAGGGCTGGAGCAGCAGCTGAGCTGTAAAGGCTCCCCCCCCCACCCCGTCACAATAAACCTCCCACCTCCCACAGTGGATAACTACGAACGTTTGACAGACGGCACAATTAAATACCTACTGCTGCAGAAACACTTCAAAAGATCTTTCTAAATTATGCTCATTGCCATGTTGGCAGCAATCACTTATTGGGGGCGGGGGGAGAACGTTCTTCAGGAAAGAATCTGTCCCACTCTTTGAGACCAACCGGGGCATTCCTAAAGGATGTGTAGCCGGAGAGGGGGGGAGAAACAGCAGGCTCCCCCCCCATCGTAGTAGTGGTAACATCATCACAATTACTTCCACCCCAGTCTGTTTTTTTAAAAAAAAATATGAACAAAGCTGGTTTCGTTTGCATTTACAGGGCGGATGGCTGGCTGGAGCATCTGCCCACTGGCCCCACCTGCCTGACAGCTGCCCACTTGACCCCATGATTCATGGGGTGGGGCAGGTGGGCAGAGCCACTCCAGGCAGACTCCCGTCCAGTGGTGTCATTCAAATGATTTAGGAACAGGAACTCACTTTTGATTGGCACTTGTCGGGAACCCGGAACCAGCCACGGAGCCCGTTAGGATCCGGAACGCCCGTTCTGGTCTGTTCCCCCTGAATGACATCACTGCTCCCGTCCCTCCAACGCAAAGCCAGAGCCAGCTGAAAGGGGCAGGCGGCTGGCTGGAGCCACACGGGTTACGCTTGCCTCTCCCTCCTCCGTGGCACTGCCTCCAACGCCCACCACCCCATTCCTCCACCCCGAACAGCAGAGGGGTGGGGGTGTCCCGCCTCACTGCCCTCATCACCATCACCATCAGTCGCTACTATTGCCCCCCCCCCGCATCACTATCAGAGTCAAATCCACCTGAACCCAGTTAGTCCAACACTCAGGTCACGTGCACAACATGAGTGAGCTGGTTTGAACGACGTTTTGCGTTTGGAACCAGTCCTACGCAGGCTGGCTTTAAGCCAATTGGGCCCCGCGACAAGGGGGGGCACACTAGAATAATCCAGTCTTTTATACAACTTTATATTAAAATATGCTTAGATCCGTTTGGTCCATTAACGCTAGTGCATTTTTAAGTGTACGTTTTGATTTCATTCTACCGTGGAGAGATAAAGACAATACGTTTGACCTTGAAGACTCTGCAGACTTGACCCTGAGGCCCCTCAAAAACGTTTCCAGTTGAGCCCTACAGCCAGCATCGTCATCCGCAAGTGAACTCCCAGAACGCTGGGAGAGACTTACGCGGGGCTTCGCCGTGATTGGCTGCCCGCCCATTCCATTCCGCGGCTGCCCTGGCCTCGAGGGGTGCCTGCTCGCCGGGGGAGACAGGTGGGGGGTGCGCCGGGTGCCTGGGCAAGCAGTGGGGGGCTGCGTCAACCGGGGGTAGCCTCCCCTCGAGGCCAGGGCAGCCACAGAACGTAACGGGCGGGCTGCCAATCACGCAAAAGTCCCTCCCACGTCCCTCCCAGCGTTCCGGTAGTTCATTTGCGGATGACGATGCTGCCTAAAGCTCCTAAGGCCGGCCCTGCTACTACACAACGAAGAAAGTGCAGGTCATGGTATGCACTTAGCCTGCTCCCCTCACTCCCAGGCACAAGGGAAGCAGCTGCTCCAGTACTAATACGGCTAGTATTAGCCTTGCTCACCCACACAACTGAGGAACCCATCAGGAAATGAAGGCAGAGGCCAGGACGTGTGAGCACCAAAAGTGGACGCTTTTTTGATCACGCGGGACTGGATCTGGATGAAACGTACCATTCAGACCAGTCAAGTGGATTAAAATCCACATTGTAAATACAATGTTAGGGGAGGGGAAAAAACGTGATGTGCCTTTTATTTCCAGCGCTGGGTTGGTCTGTGACTGCAGGACTGAACTGTGCAGCGAACAGTAGCTACAGATTTATTAACACATATAGAATCATCTCTATAAGGAAAAAACAAGCAAGCAATTGCGCAATCTGGTGTAAGTGTCCTTGGACAAGGACAACATGCAAGGCAAGAGATAACTTCCAATTTCCCCCTTGAAATGCGGTAATTGTGGAATATGCTGTTTATAAAAAAAATCTATTATTAGTCAACTGTGATATTCAGTGACAAATTCAAGCAGTGGGAAGAGCATTCAAGGTTAGAAGACAAGCTACAGAATGTATTTGTTGTCTACATTATACTGCTCAAGTCTTTACAATTTCTGTAAGAGTCTAAAAACCATGAAAGGGACCGGAATATTAGTGTAAACTTACCCTGAGTTTGCAATGGCAAGTTGCAAAAGGCTTATCTGAGACCCTTGCGGGAATGACAATGAGGAACAGCTACAGATGCAGAAAAATGCCAGGCAGGCAACTTTCATAAACCTTCAGGTATACACTGCAAATCGTAAGAACCTGGCTGTACACAATTGCTATCCGGAACACAGGGTCTGGGATAAAACTTCTGTATAGCAGCATCCGTGCAAGATACTTTACAGCAGCTGAGAGGGTAAATTTGTACCAGAACAGACACCCTTAAACAGCAGCTGCACAGTTGCTTTGGAAACGATGGCTGCCGCTTTTACTGCCCCCTGCTGGCAACTGATGACATTTCCAGGGCAATGGAGCAGACAGGCACTCAACAGGCAGGCAGTGGGAAACCAGTTTAGCCGGCTGACAAGCAACTCGTGTGCCCCTTCTGGCGACATCACCACACCTCCGACATTAGAGCTGCTCCCCACCACTACCAAGCGGAGGACAACAGCAAGTTGTCTCAGCTTCTCCAGTCAGTGGGCCACAGCAGCTAATGCCAGGAAATTTTACGTCACTTTGCAGGCAATGGATGGGATCAAGAACTGACTAGGATCTTTACGCCACATTAAATTACAGTGCACAAACAGACCAGCCCAAGTTGTCGGATTGCTCAGCAAGGTTTTCAATCAAAGGAGACCTTTAAAAGCATATTAAAAAGCAGACCTTGAAAAGCACGATTGGGGCCAACGTCTCTAGACTCAATATTGGCAAAGGCTTTTTGCCTCCGCAGTTCAGCTCCAACGCAAAACACACAATAAGCACTATGGACAAGCAACGTACAGTGGATGCTCTGCTATCAGCCTCTGGCAAACAGGCCCACTGGTCAAGCAGGAACTGTAAACCGCTGCGGCCACTCCATCAGCATCTACACAGCACATGCACGGAACCCACTTTACAACTAGGAGTAGCACGTTAAATCCTGTCAAGTATCACCAAGTGCTGTTTGCGCTTAAGGGTACAGGGGAAAGGGTCCTAAACCCATGTTTCCTTCTGCTTCACAAAGGCTGGACGCTTCCAGTCAGGACAGTGAAACGATCCACC
The DNA here is from genome assembly GCA_029204185.1 of Lerista edwardsae. Taxonomy (NCBI): domain Eukaryota; kingdom Metazoa; phylum Chordata; class Lepidosauria; order Squamata; family Scincidae; genus Lerista; species Lerista edwardsae. The sequence goes on from JAJKFI010036520.1 coordinate 35,049, forward strand.
TTTTCTAATAGGATCAGCTGATACAGCCTCCGTACCAACAATACACAATTTTGTCCTTTCAACTTATTGAGGAGATGGTGACCTGACACCATCATCATTCTGCTGGTGGAAAATGACCTCTGTAGAGCAGTGGTCAGGGAACAGGGGTAAATTACCCCAAATGGGGTAAAAATGAAATTCCTGGGGGTAACGGATGGTCGCGCTGCCGAGACACAGCTGGGCATGCATATGAATCTATATGCATGCCCGGCTGTGTTATGAATCTATATGCATGTGTCTTGGCAGCGCGACCATCCATTACCCCCGTTCCGGTTCCGTCGCTGGCTGGCTGGCTCCGTTTTGTTTTGTTTGTTTTGCTCCGCCCTTTACAACTTCATATTTACACAGCATTAATTAAGCTCATTAACTAATCAAATAAAAAGCAATGGGTTCCAATACGTAATTTTTTTTCTTTTGTTCTGGCGGGGGGCAGGGAACGTTGGCGTATCTAAATATATTTTGGAGTAAAAGGTAAAAAAAGTTCCCTGACCCCTGCTGTAGAGGCTTGAGTTTGTCTGCAAGGCACGATCTTCTGCTTCCAAGCAGTGGCGTCACTAGAATTCGCGTCACCCGAAGTGGGAGGTCAGCACGTCACCCCCCCATGATGGATCTCCTCCTCCCAAACCATACAGAATAAATTACAATACCATATGCACAACCTAAATGCAGTGTTATCACAAGGGTTGGTGTCATCCCCCATCAACTTTATTTAACTATAGTAGAGATCAAATTAGGAACCAACAAAAAAACCTGTGGCCAATTTGATGACACTCACACAATTAAATACAAGTTCTAGTATTAGCTCTGATACAAGGAAATGAGAACTGACTCATAGTAATGATTTTTTTAAAAAATTGTGATTTTTACATAAAAAGTTGTATTTTCTGTTTTTAGGTTTTGGGCCATAGCTTCTGATAGAATAAAGATATGACACTGGTTTTTTTATTGAATTCCTCATGAAATTCCACATCCAACGTATATAACATGATGGTGTTATTCTGTAAAACCGCAATATAAAAAAAAATTCAATTTTTACATTGTTTTATTTTTGGTTTTTATTTTTTTGGCCATAACCTTTGATAGAAGTAAGATATTATACTCCATTTTTTCCATTGAATTCCGTGTGAAATTCCGCATCCAACGGTATATAGCATGATGGTATTATCTTTTAAAACCGCGATTCTAGCAATTTTGGTCCCTGGTGGTGGCAGCTGGTAGGGCCCGCCCCTCCCCTCCCCTCACGATGCCACTGCTTCCAAGTCTACCCCAGAAGCACGCCAAGTTAGTTCAACTTCCTGACAAACCAAGAGCTTCTTTGTCCCTGGAACAGGCAGCACAGCTGTTCTCAGATGCATTTTGCTTTGCATTTTTGCTTGTGGGGGCCACGGCCCCCCCTCTGCGGTGCAGTGACGGTTTTCTGCCATCTCCACTGGGGAAGGGCAACAGCTCCGTGCTGTGGTGCACGACAAGCACTGCAAAAGCCGCCCTCCGGCCCTGCCTGGCTCCTGGACTGCTCCAAAGGGAGCTGTTTCGAGGGCCAGAGGTGCACATGAGTGGAGAAGGGGGCAATGGTGCAGGTGAGGGGCATCATCACATCACACAACCCCAGGTGCCCACTCCTCACAGCCTCACGACTGGTATGCAGTGCTCAGTGCATGCCAGGCAAGCGAGATTCAGACTCGCCTCTGGGCATTTTGCTTGGGTCGATGGAAGAATCCAGTCCCAGAAGCCTTTGGGAAAAGACCAAACTTTGGTTCTGCAGAGCAACTCCCCAACTCCACCTCCCCCCCTGCCTCCAGCTGGTTGACGTAGGACAGGGGTGATCACACT